>JAINUG010001842.1:0-16608 GCA_029706075.1 Aldrovandia affinis | reverse complement strand
CAGAGACTTCAAATTCATAAATTCATACATTCAGACGTGCTTCTCGGTCAAGTGTTCTGTCGGTTCTGGCTCCTCGATGGTGGAATGACCTTCCCGTGGAAGTCAGGACAGCTGAGACCTGGCCACCTTCAGACTCACCTCTTCCAGGTGCACCTCTCCTGTAGTCGGTTTGTTACTTAGGGACATAGCTGTTTAGTATTAGCCCTCTACTGCATCATTTTTTGTTTTTTGGGAAAAAATATTAAATATTATTTTAGGAGATTGGGGGTCCTGATAATATATCAATCATAAATTTTGTCACCCCCACCCCCAACCAGATATCGGTTTGTTGCCTCAGGGCAACACCATGCGACAAGGTAGTAAAACTCCAAGGTCTGTTATAGTACATTTGATACAGTGTAATTATTTGATAAGCAGTATTATCAAAACGTAAGTCATATTCTTGTATTTTTATTGCACACAACAAACACAGTAATGCTGTACCAAGACTTTTGATTTCTGTTTCTGTCACACAAAGGCCTTAGTATGAGAATTATTTTAAAAAACAGCGATGCAACTTTTTTGCGATTTTGCAAAAATGAATGACAAAGTCTGCCTAGAAACAGGAAACGTCTTTGGATACGTGCTTCTTATCTATCTATCAATTTTACGATTGGTTTACGACCCTGAATGGCAGATTTACAGACCAAAGAATGGAAGGACAATGGTTAGTCCGCCTCACTTTGAATGCGAAATCTCTGCTTTGTTTACCAGAGAAATCGCAGCGAATACCACCGCGGCGAGAATCTTGGCTTATAAATGCATTTTTAGGATTAAAGATAGGTTTAAAAATGTTTATTTTATAAGCGTTTGAATAAGAGGAGAGGAGTGCTTTTCGTGGGGCCGGCGCTGTTGCGCCTGCGCATATGCGCATATTGACAAATAAAGTGGGCTAACCGCATAGTGTTGCCCTGAGGCAACGAACCAAACAAACATTTTTATCGTATATAAATAAAAACAAAATAAGTCTTTAAACAATCAAACATACTTCCTTACATACTCATGAACATGCACATATTTTTGTATGCAGTTATTTCAATTTAAACATGTTAAAAAGTGAAATCTATCTTACTATTTAGCGGTAATGTTTCATTCCGTCCGTCTCAATGGTTTCACTTTCTGAAAGGACTGGTCCACCCCCAAGCGAAAGGCCACACCAACTTCAACTCACCATTTCATTGGACCGGGACATGTCTCGTGACATTATTTAAAAAATATGTGAAAAACTTTAAAGGGGTAGTGTGAGGTCCAAAAGGTGGTTTTGTTGCCTGAGGGCAACACCATGCGGTAGAGGGTTAGTATTGCTATATCATGTCTACTTGTTTATGTATTGTATTAGGTTTTAGGCATTATTTCGCCGATATTTTCTGCACTAATTGTTTTATTGCTGCCTTTGAATTGTGGCTACAGATTTACCTACAGGGTCCTAGTTTAACTATGTGGTTGCTCCTAGCACCTGGAATTGTACTTCCCTCTAGGGTGGCTTTCAGCGAAACTGTTCTTGACTACGGTTAACACTTTGTTGTAGGTCGCTCTGGATAAGAGCGCCTGCCAAATGCCTGTAATGTAATGTAATGTAATACATGTGAAAGAGGGAGTCGGCCCGATTCCAACGGTACCTTGAAACAGTTTTGAAAAAACTCATTCTCCGGTGCTTAAAAGCAATATAGACACATTTTGAAATGACCTGAAATAAAAAAAATATGGTGCAGCAAATCAAGTAGGTGCTCAATTTATTCACTAACTGGTGTGATGAGAAGGGAATTGGTGTTGATTTCACATCAGTACCAAAATAAATTCAAAACTCACCATTGAGCCTGTCGTGGTGCCTGATGAAGGACAACAAAAGACCTTTGGTATGTGACGTCATGTAGCCTATACCCAATACGAACTAATGTTAGCTAATGCAACGTTACAGAATTTATACTAATTTGTGATATTTGTGTCTGTTGCAGGTACACGATGGAGCTGCTGGGAGTGTACTACCTCGCGCCAATGTTGCCGAGGATACGCAGAGCAGCAGGCACCAATATATACACAAATCACTGCCTCCGCAGATCAGATGTCGTGAGTGGACATAAACGTGAAAGCTCACTCCAAAGCTACTGAGCTACGGTGACAGGGAAACACTGGAGTGACATTCTCGCTGGAGAAAGCGACACCACCAACACTTCGGGGTGAAACATTTATACATTTGTACCTCTGTAGGCTCACCTGCCCTCCCCTCTGGTATTGTGTACATATGATCCGCTTTCCCAGCCCTAGTGTTTGACTGCCTCCAGTGGTGTGCATGGGGGTAGTGCTGGGATTCCCCTCGTTTTTCTCTTTTTTCGGCCTGCAATAGATACCAAGCATTTGTGATTGTATTACAATTACTACATACATTTTATGGATTTTGAAGCAGAATGTGCTCTTCATAAAGGGAGCCCTGGTCACCAATTCTACTTGCCATGTACATGTAGGACAGAATTCAAGAAAGAGGTCTGCTAGGACTTTTATTAGGCACAAAAGAAGAGGAAGAGAAAAATGTGGATTTGAATGCCGGGTATAGGTGTGTTCCCAACACGTCTTCTAAAAATGAAACACCCTTTGAAGCCAGAATAGCGTGGAGTCTTGAACGCAGACGACAGGACAAGAGACTTGTAGTTTACAATTTAATGAAAACAAAACAAGGCTCTTCTTACAAATCAGGTCGAATGTATAAATGTATAATGTAATGCCGAATGTCGAATGGTCAAAAAACTGTGTCGCTATCAGGGGCTGGCTTCCTCTAACTAACCGGAAGCTTGATCTGCATCCCACAATGCTGCACATAGGTCATGTGAATAATTCTAGGTTCACAGTTCTAAATAAATAAATGTTCTATCTCACTCGTCTCAGTGTCTATTTTTAAACTAATAAATTCTAAATGTACTTATACCATGGAATTATCATGTCAGTCTTTTTAACTAAATTATCAAACATGAAAATATTAATATATAAAATATGAACTACCGATACGGTATATAAATTAGCCGATTCCTAAACGGCCCCTACATTATCCGGCCCCTAATTGGTTAGGCAGGAGGGCTAAGCAATTACTAGCTTATAAACTAAACAATTATGATGTCTATGAACTGACAAACATAAAGTCTCTTGGGGACTATTCTAACTGAAGTCCTCTCTTCTCAGGCTGCTGCTTCTTCTAGCAGGCACAACTTGTTTACTGGCCTCTCCAACACGTTGGTCTTGGTCTTTATCTTGACTCTTCGTACCACCCCGCTTGAATCCGGTAGTGTTTCACTACTCTTCCCAGGAGCCAGGAGTTGCGTGGGGAAGTGCTGTCCACTAGAGAGCACGACATCTCCAGTTGCGGTTTCGTCTTGGTGTTGACCATTTCTGGCGCTCTTGGAGGAGTGGGAGATACTCACGAGTCCATCTAGTCCAGAACAAATCCGACAAGTACTGGACTTGCTTCCATCTTTTCTTTGTGTACATGTCGTCTTTGTTGAAGATGCCTGGGGCATGTTAGGTTGGGACTTCAACAGCAACAAATGGTTGGGTGTCAGAGGCTCGAGGTCGTTCATGTCATCCGAAATGGTGGTGAGTGGTCTTCCGTTGATGATGCTCTCGACCTCGCACATCGTCGTCTGGATACAGTCGTCGTTTATGGCTTGCTCCTTCATGATAGAGCTGAGGATTCTTCTGACTGTTCGAATCTGTCTCTCCCAAACACCGCCTTGGTGGGAGGCTGCTGGGCTGTTGAATATCCATTTGATTTCTTTTTGGTTGTAAGGCTCTTTCGATCTTGTCATTATCCAGTTGTTGGATTGCTTCTCTCAATTCTCTTTCGCGGCCACGAAATTCGTGCCGTTATCCGAACATGATGGTGACTTGACCTCTGCGGCATACAAAGCGTCGGTGCGTTTATGCAAGAGTCTGTGTCGAGCTGTCTCGACCTCTATGTGTACGGCTCTCAGGGTAAGGCAGGTGAACAACACGCCGTATCTCTTGACTGTACCCGGCCCGCTTTACATCAAAGGGCCCGAAGAAGTCGACGCCGGTGTTGGTAAATGGGGGTTTATCGGGCAGGAGGCGATCTTCAGGTAAGTTCGCCATCTTCTGCTCCCCGACCTTTCCAGTGATCCTGCGGCACACAACACACTTGTTGAGCAGCTTTCTGATTGCAGAGTTGGCTTGTGGGATCCAATACTTGCGTCTTAGCTGCGCCAGGACATAGCTGCGTCCGGCGTGTCCTGTCCTTTGGTGGATGTCTGACAGGATCAGTGTGGCAACTCTGCTGTGTTTAGATATGATGGCTGGGCGTTTGGCGGTCTCTGGCATGGCTGACTTGTTGAGTCTTCCGCCGACCCTCAGGATGCTGTCTTGAAGTATAGGGTCTAGTCTGAACAACTGACTGTTGCGACTAACTTGCTTTCCCTTCTGTAGTGCTCGGAGTTCTTCGTTGAACTGTTGTCTCTGGCTGAACTTGATTATTTCTGACTCGGCTGCGACCAGATCATCCAAGGTAAGTGGTTTCTTTTCCCTTGTTGATTTGTATTTCTTCATGTGATGTTCTAACTTTGACCTTTGCTTTTCTTGGTCTTTTTCTGCTTGGATGATGGTTCTTGATAACTCCTTTCTTTCATCTTTCAGTTGTTGCAGAGTTCTCTTTAGTTTTAGAATCCAGGCCACAGCTCGTTTTAGTTTATGCCACTCTGAGTAGTAGTCGATCAGCTTGTTCATTGGTTCTTTGTCCTCTTCGACTTTGATTGTGTTGACTGTCGCCATGTTCTTAACCTCAGGGTCGTTTTGAAGGCTTTCCTTCCTTTGCATGGGTTGCTCCGGCCAGTCACACTCGTTGTTCAGCAGGAAACTTGGTCCGTCGATCCACGTTCTTGACTGTGCCAAGCTCTTGGCCTTCAGGCCCCTGCTGGGTAGATCCGCTGGGTTTTCTGTTGTTCTTACATACTTCCACTGGGAAGGCTTGGTGGCTTCTCGGATCACGTTGATTCTGTTTGCCACGAAGGTTTTGAAGCGAGCAGTGTCGTTGTCTATGTATCTGAGCACCGTGAGTGCTATCGGTCCAGAAGGTAGACGGCTGTAGCGGAACTTGGAGTTCTTGGTGCAGCATCTTGTCTATCTTCACGGCGACGACTGCCGCTGTCAGTTCTAGTCTTGGGATCGTGACCTGTTTGAGTGAGGCCACTCTCGACTTGCCCATCACGAGGGAACAATGCTTCTTGCCTTGCTTGTTCTCCAGTAACAGGTAAGATGCGGTGCCATAGGCATACTCTGAGGCATCCGAGAAGTGGTGCAACTGCGCTGAAGCAGTGCGTCCGAAGTCGGCAGGTTTCAAGCACCTGTTCACTTGGAAGTTGGAGAGGTAGGTAACATCTTCTGTCCATCCTTTCCAATCCTCTGCATGTTTTTCACTGATGTCTTCGTCCCATCCACTTTGCTCCTTACAGAGATCTTTCAGCAGGAGTTTAGCGGGCAGGATGACCGGTGCCAGTAGGCCGAGGGGGTCGTAGATGGAGTTGACGACGGCCAGGATTCCCCTTCTTGTCATTGGCTTGTCCGGCAACTTGATGCTGTAGGTGAAAGCATCTGTTTCTGTATCCCACTGTATACCGAGCGCTCTCGACAGGTAGAGCTTCAGAGCTGAGATCCAGGTTCTTTGTTTCTTTAGCTCTCTGTTCTTCGGGGATGGACATGAGCACCTTTCTGTTATGGCTCGTCCACTTTGTCAAAGTGAATCCTCCGCTGGCACACAGGGTGCGAAGGTCTTTAGCCAAGGTCATTGCGTCATCTTGGTAGGCACGCTCTTCAAGCAGTCGTCTCACGTAGAAGTTGTTTAGGACTGTTTGGATGGCTTCTGCGGACGCAGTGTCTTTGTGATCCTCAGCGGTCCTCTTCAATGCATATGACGCGATGCTGGGTGACGAGGTGGCGCCAAAGAGGTGCACCGTCATTCTGAACTCTTCCATGGGCTCGTTCAACTTGCCGTCGGGCCACCAAAGGAAGCGTTGGAGGTCTGCGTCATGTTCAGGTACCTTCACCTGATAAAACATCGACTCAATGTCGGCCATCATCGCAACTGGCTCCTCACGTAATCTTAAGAGGACACCAACCAGCGTGTTGGTCATGTTGGGTCCCTGTAGTAGTCTACTGTTCAGAGACTGGTCTTGAAAGGAGGCGGCGCAGTCGAAGACTACTCGTATCTTTCTCTTCTTAGGGTGATACACCCCGTGGTGTGGTATGTAGGACACCCTGGCGTCAGCACGGTTCAGCTGGTCATCCGGAACTCGGACGGCGTAGCCCTTTTCGACGACATTGTCCATGAAGCACTTGTAATCTTCATAGAAGCCAGGGTCCTTCCTGAACTTTCTGCGCAAGCTAGCCAGGCGCTGCTCCGCCATACAACGGTTCTTGGGCATTGGCAGCTTGTGGTTCTTGAGCGGCAACCCGATGCTGTAGTGGCCGTTCTCGAAGGTTGTCGTTTTCTTCACCGACTGCATGAACTGCTTGTCTTCTTGAGACATCTCTTCTTTGTCGTCGTAGTTACGCTCTGGGAAGTCAGTGTTGTACTGTTGTACGAGTAACTTCTCGATTTCTGTCACTGTGATTCTGTTTACTGAGCAGTGAGGTGGTTTCTCCTTTTCACTCAGCTCCTTCCTTATGGGTCCGTTCACGACCCAGCCAATGGCAGTCTTCACCGCATAGGGTCCTCCATTTCGACTGTTTATGACGTGCCATGGCTCCATTGCGCTTGAACAGTTCGCTCCGATAAGTAGGCCGACGTCCGCTTCTATCTCTGGCAGGCGCACTTCGCTGAGGTAGGGCCACTTCCGGATCTCTGATTGCTTGGGTATGTTCTCGGTGTGCACAGGTATGCTACCGTGGGTGTACGCCTTGGGGAGTTCGATGAACTTGCTGTCTTCCAGCCCACATACCTCAAGTCTGATATCACGTAGCTGTTCATGGGTTTCTGTCCTCTCAGGCCGATCTTCATTCATGGTGCTCAGAAGTATTTGTGTTGGTTTCCCTTTAACATTCAGTTTCTTTCGCAGGTCTTCTGTGATGAATGTCGCTGTGCTCCCCGGGTCCATAAGAGCATACGTTTCTACATGCTTGTCGCTCTTTCTTGACTTGATTTTCACCGGTATTATTGACAGCACACATTCGTTTTCTCCGGCCCCAGTGAGGCAGGTGGCCTCTTGCATGACGGGAACTTGTGGGCTTGCTTCTTCTCCTTCTTGAGCGCCGTTGTTCTTTCCCTGAGAGGCAGAGTCTTCTTTATCTTTGTGTAGGATGTCTGGGTGCTTTAATTCACATTCCTTACACTCTGTTCTTTTCCTGCAGAACTTGCTGAGATGGCCCGGCCAAGCACCCGAAGCATAAGCCCCTTGACTTCAAAAACTCCACCCGTTCCTTGTGCGGCTGATTCTTGATTTTGTTGCAGGTGGCTAGGGTGTGAGCTTGCTGACAGTACATACATGGCCTTTCGAAGGCGTTTCCTTTTTTATTTGGGTTTGCTGACTTCTCTCCTGCCCCTTTAATCTTTTGGTTTTCAGTGGAGACGTTCGTCGCGAAGCTCCTCGTTTCTCTTTCTTAGCTGGGGTCTTTCCTTGTCGTTCTTTCCAGCGAGGTAGGACGGCTGTCTGGGATGTCGCCGAAGAGCGGATCCGTTACTATTTTGGCTTGACGCTCTATATAGCTCACCAGGTCGGTAAACTTTGCTCTTCGGTCTCGCCTCTCTTTGATATTGTAGGCTTCAGCACGCCAACGCTCTTTCATTTTGTAGGGTAACTTGGATACCACTGTCCGTAGGTTGGTAGGGTTATCCATCTCCTCCAGGGACTCTATGTCCTCCATAGTGTTGCGGCATCCGACTAGGAACATTGCGTAGGCATTTAGCGCCTTTCCGTCTTCGGACTTGATCTGCGGCCACTGCAGTGCCTTGTCGATGTATGCGCTGGCGATCCGTAGTTCGTCCCCATAATGCTTGTGCAACAGTCGCTTTGCTTCTTTGTAGCCTCTGCTAGGTTGCATGTGGACGCAGCTCCGAACTAGCTCTTGGGGTTCGCCATTTGTAAATTGTTCCAAGAAGTACAGTTTATCCTGATCGTTGTCTGTCTTCTGTTCTATGGAATGTTCAAATGCTCGGATGAAGGACTTGTATTGCAGTGCGTCACCCCTGAACACTGGAATATCCTTGGTTGGTAGCTGGGATTGCTTCTGCTGCTTTACGAGCAGCTCTGTGATCACGTTCTGCTTTTGCATGACCTTCAGTATATCACCATCTCTGCTAACGTTGGAATGAGAGCTGATGTCTTGTAGAGCCATCGGTGGTGTTTGTAGCATCTGCGGCGGTGCTTGAGGAGTCGTAACATCTGGTTGAGGAGGCGAGGCGTGGGTTACGTCGTGTCTCAGGCTCCCTCTGTTTCTTGACCTTCGCCCGTGACTACTCGCACCATCTTCTGATCTTTCGTATTCGTTGAGCACTTTTAGTTTCGCTACTTTCGGCCAATGCAGTTTCCATCTCGAGTTCTTCCTTTTTAGCTTTTATTCTAGCTATTTCTATGCCCCGCCATATTTCGCGCTGTTTCTTTAAGGCGACCTCTTCCAGTTCGCGCTCTTTCTGTAAGGCGGTTTCTTCCAACTCGAGTCGCTGCAGCTCCGCTTCTTCTTGTTCTAGTTGCTGCCTTCTCTTTAGCGCCGCGGCGCGTTCCAGTAGCGCTGCATGTTCTGCCTCTTGTCTAACACGGGTCACTGACACTCTCGATCCTACTGTTGAGCGGCTTACGCGAGACCCATGTGAGCATACTGACCCAGGGTTGTGGACGCCGGTCTGCGAGGCGCTATCGTCTGGCTGGACGCCATCTTGCAGGACCTCTTCCGCTTCAGGCTGCTTTTGTAGCAGAGCGTTCTCTTTCTGCTGATCAGATATGTGTGCAGCTGCGATCCATTCTTTCGCTCTTTTCATAAAGCCTTTGATGGACGCCATTTTTGGTTCAAACCAGTTCTCTTGGTCTATTGCCTGTTCATCTTCAGACATAAGGCCCAGTACTTCTCTGTTAAGACATTTAAATTCTTCTAATGTACTAACAAAGTCATTTTCCATTCCATCTTGGACAAGTTCTGCATTTTGTTCATCCTTCATCAATGCTTCTGTTACCTTAATTCTGGTAGACAAATCTCTTAATCTTTGTCTTCTTAGTAAAATGCATCTTTGTAATTTACTTTCCATTCCTTTTTCTGTTAGCCTACGTGACCTCTCCTTATCCTGCTCCGTAGGATTTTCCACGTTTCTTTGCTCCTTTTCCCCATCCATCTTATCAATTGCAGACTGGCTCATTCTAGTTGCATGCAATGTGTTCAAAAGCACCTTTCAATTCAAAGTCACTCTTCTCAATAAAAACAAATGCAATACAGCTTCTATTACAATGCCAGGCTCTGCGTGGCTGAGTTAAAGTTGCACGCGCAGGATAGCTGTCAATCACTTTAACCTTTACAGTCGCGTAGCCTCCGTGTAGCTAGCTATCAATCGCTTTAGCCTCCTCAGTCGCGGAGCCTCCTTGTAGCTAGCTATCGATAGCTTTAACCTTTTCAGTCGCGGAGCCTCCGTGGCTAGCTATCAATCGCTAGCTCTCTTGGCTGTAGCTTTCTATCTTCGCCACATCTACTGCTGGCATATAGACAATATGAAGATTTCTCTTTACCTTGTCTCGTAGAGTCAAAGGATTACCCGTTCTCCTACTTCAGATTGCCTCCCGTGTTTATGCTTCCAGCCACCTTTCGGTCCGGTTCCATCCAGTTCCAAGCCACTTTCTCCGCCGAGTCCGTGTGGCTCGCTAGCTAGCTTAGCTAGTTTTTTGACAAATATAGGTGTGTTCCCAACACGTCTTCTAAAAATGAAACACCCTTTGAAGCCAGAATAGCGTGGAGTCTTGAACGCAGACGACAGGACAAGAGACTTGTAGTTTTACAATTTAATGAAAACAAAACAAGGCTCTTCTTACAAATCAGGTCGAATGTATAAATGTATAATGTAATGCCGAATGTCGAATGGTCAAAAAACTGTGTCGCTATCAGGGGCTGGCTTCCTCTAACTAACCGGAAGCTTGATCTGCATCCCACAATGCTGCACATAGGTCATGTGAATAATTCTAGGTTCACAGTTCTAAATAAATAAATGTTCTATCTCACTCGTCTCAGTGTCTATTTTTAAACTAATACATTCTAAATGTACTTATACCATGGAATTATCATGTCAGTCTTTTTAACTAAATTATCAAACATGAAAATATTAATATATAAAATATGAACTACCGATACGGTATATAAATTAGCCGATTCCTAAACGGCCCCTACACCGGGGTTGTTCAAAGTTGGGAGAAGAGAGCAAGGTGATAATGAAACTGGGTGTACACACTGCATTGACATTGCAATCACAGTATCTTTGGAGAAGAAGGAATATAAAATCAGTGGTTCAAAGGATTAAAATTTAGCTGACGAAGTGCTTTGGGTGGCCCTATTATTTTGGTCCTGTTAAAGTTTTTTGGGAATAGTATTCCTCCTAGAAATTTGGTTAGCCAAAGTACATCATACAACGACACAGAGTACAAAAGATAAACTCAGAAACACGCAAATAGAATGTTAATGTCCTTGAATGCACATTTCTAAAACTGTACTTTTTGGCAAGGACACATTTGGAAGAGGCAATAGCTGAGCGCAGACCTGTCACGCTGTCTCCTGAAAACCCTTAGCTCTCTTCATGTTAGATTGATATAAAATGAATTAGCCACCTATTTGCCACTATGGAGGGCCATGACACAGCACAAAGGTTTGAGCATTTGGTCTGGAGCGAGGGCCAGATTCTTAAAAGACATTTGTTTTTCAGACGAGAGAAATAAACATTAATGTTGTACTTGGAGCCACAGAGGCCAAGGTCACTTCAATGCAATTACTCCTTGTATCTGAGAGAAAGAAACGCCCGTGAGAGTATTTCATAAAGTATATTTTGGGATGGCAGGTGTGATCTTTGGAACATATTCAGCAATTGCTTTATTAATTCAGTGACAGCCGTACATCATACCACGAATAGTTAAAGTAAATACAACAAAATGAATGTCATGACTCAATTGTTGTTACACTTATAAACGCATACACATGACATTAATATTTATAATAATATGACATTAAAATCACCTCTAATGTAAGCTACAATTCAAATTCATGATATCTCAACATAAAAAAGCCAAGTTACTCAAATATACAAAACGTATACTCTCTGGACATCTATAAATTACAATTCCTAAATTCACTCTGCATACCAAATTGCTGATATCAAAATGACACCAAGTTACAACTAAACTCTCACCAATATACTGTATTTCACAGCTGAACTAAACAAACATTGTTCCAATGCAATGCTTCCCATATTTTCTTACATTAATTCAAGTAACTTGGCCCTGTCTTTCTTCGTCTTTATCTCATTACTTGTTACGTTTGTTATATCATATCCCAAAATGTCTAAGTGTATATGAAATCATTTGTATACGTTTTTTATTCTTTGTTTGAAAATAGCCACCCCATTATAAATTATCCACCTAGACCAGTTCTAGGGTGCAAATCCTGTGAAAACCACGTTTTCACTTTTCCATTTTCATTTTTTTGTGTCAGGTTGACTTTTTTTGTCGTGGTAAAACAATAATATATGTTAAACAATGTAATAAAAACAACTTTTAAAATTGTGGCTGACTTCTGGCTGTTTTTTTTTTTTTTTTTTTGTAGTGGTAAAACAAAATGTGGATTTGCCTTAGTGGCTAAACAATTTGCCTTAGTGACTAAACAATTTAATATGTTAAACAATATTATATAATTATTTTTCATTGTGGCCCCTCGGGCCATCAATAAGCATGACTAACTAGTCTGCAGGGGTAATATATTATTCCTGGGCCACCAGATGGCAATGTTCAGCCCTGGTCTAGCTGCTGTTGTCCAATCAGACCAGTTCTTGGGTAGAAAGCCTTTGAAAACAATTCATTTTTCATCTTCCTTCCATTTTCACAAATTTTTGAGGGGTTTCTCATTACATTTAATCGCTAAGTTATGTTGTTTGATTCAATCTATTTCTGTTGATAAGTGTAGTTGATGCGGTTCTCCACTTTAGACCAGATCTTGAGGATAGTTCCTATACAAATAAGTGTATTTTAAAATTTTGTTCCATTTTCACGCATGTTCACAGCTCTGTAAACTGTTTGTTTGTAATTTAGTCCACGTTTGGACATGCTGCTATGGTGGTCCATCCACACCAGTTCTTGGGCACAAATCGTTTGAAAACCATGTATTTTCAACTTTGTTATATTTTCACACATTTATGAGAGGTTTCACAGCACTATTGACACAATACATGTAATCACTAGGTTGGGTTGTTTAAGTTTATCCAAGTTTGATAAGTCTAGCTGCCATGGTTGTCACCTAAAGCAGATAAAACTGCTGTTAAACACACTGCACCCTGCTGTAAAACACACTGCACCCTGTCACCCTGCTGTAAAACACACTGCACCCTGCTGTAAAACACACTGCACCCTGCTGTAAAACACACTGCGCCCTGCTGTAAAACACACTGCGCCCTGCTGTAAAACACACTGCACCCTGTCACCCTGCTGTAAAACACATTGCGCCCTGCTGTAAAACACACTGCACCCTGTCACCCTGCTGTAAAACACACTGCACCCTGCTGTAAAACACACTGCACCCTGCTGTAAAACACACTGCACCCTGTCACCCTGCTGTAAAACACACTGCGCCCTGCTGTAAAACACACTGCACCCTGCTGTAAAACACACTGCACCCTGCTGTAAAACACACTGCGCCCTGCTGTAAAACACACTGCGCCCTGCTGTAAAACACACTGCACCCTGTCACCCTGCTGTAAAACACATTGCGCCCTGCTGTAAAACACACTGCACCCTGTCACCCTGCTGTAAAACACACTGCACCCTGCTGTAAAACACACTGCACCCTGCTGTAAAACACACTGCACCCTGCTGTAAAACACACTGCACCCTGCTGTAAAACACACTGCACCCTGTAACCCTGCTGTAAAACACACTGCACCCTGCTGTAAAACACACTGCGCCCTGCTGTAAAACACACTGCACCCTGCTGTAAAACACACTGCACCCTGTCACCCTGCTGTAAAACACACTGCACCCTGCTGTAAAACACACTGCACCCTGCTGTAAAACACACTGCACCCTGCTGTAAAACACACTGCACCCTGCTGTAAAACACACTGCACCCTGTCACCCTGCAATAAAACACACCTAATAAGACCACAACACCCTAACTGGGATGCAAAGATAGAATTCTTTGGACATGATGTGCTGTCATCTGCTGTTGTAATACTATGCAGGATGGCATTTATTGATCAGTTAAGCGTGACCTTGAGAAAACACGCACTATCAGAAGAAATGCAGTCAGTTTTGGCAAGCCTGTGGTAATGCAGCAGAGCTTGGCTGGGAGCAGAGCTGGTCCTAATCCATCACTAGAGTTTAGCTAATGGAGTGATTCAGAGCATTGGTGAAAATGAATTCCTAAGGCACTGTGTGAAGGACATGGGCACAGAGGGGACTCAAAGGGCAGTCATAGATTCACTTTTGGAACATTCTGGAACACAGTGCTAATAATTTAACTTGTGCAAAACATCAGAAGCTGGGAAGGTTCTTGGAGCTCTCAGCCTCAGTGTTCACTGTCACAAGCCAGAGTTCCTCACTGCAGGGCTACCCTCTCTCCCTCACTGTCAGAATGAGACAGACGGATAGAGACAATCTTAAAGCGTGCACTGCATCACAGTAGATTAATGTGGCTGTCCAATTGTAATTGATCCTGCCTACATCCGTGTGCATTTCTGAATAGGGTATTCGGATTCAGATGCACTCCTACTGTGATGCTACATTTGTTTACCTCTAGCTAAATTTTTTGATACAGCAGTTGTTTCCCTCAAAGTCTAGCAGCTAGACTGACTGTGACACTTGTGCAGTCATTGTTTGATTATTATATAACCCACCGCCTAGGGCCTCCCACGTGGTCTAGTGGTTTCAACTTCCGACGCTGGCCACGGCTTTGACTGGTGTTTTGTGAGTGTGAGCTGCCTATTGCGGTCGCAGATTGAAACCCGACTGTGCCAGACCGACCCTGGCCAGGAACCCTGATCGGGGGCGGAATTTGGCTGTCTGCCCCAGGGGGAGGGGGGAGGGTGAGCCGGCACGAGCTCGCTGAGTAGCGTGGAGGACTTCCCTGTGGACAAAATAATAGGCGTGTTCCGTCTCGGAGGAGGCCGGCCGGCCTCTGGGAATAGCTTGACCCGGAGGACGGGCGGCGAGTTTGTGGGGGAGGGGGCGAATCGAAATAAATACAGGGTGAAATTGGATACTAAATTGGGAGAAAAACTGTAAAAAATTTGTAGAAACAATTTTTTTTTAAAAGGTAACATTCAAAGAGGTAACATTTACAATTGAGCCTGAAATTCCATGAGAGATACTATAATGATGATTGTACACCTGGAAGAGAAATCGCGACCTCCTTCTCTGCCTCAGCAGCAGCCTTGTTGCTTTGGAGAGCCTCTGTGGGACCATCACTGGAGATCAATTAACTTTAAATGGAAGGATTACATTTGAAGTATACTAACATAGTTTCTGCCAAATCTCTGTCGCATAGCAGAGTAGAGCATCAATCAGGAGGTTGATGCAGTGGGGGCAGTTGCATCTTCTTAGTGACCTTGGCAAAATGCCTGAAATATGGCCAGAACCTCTCCATCTGCCAATCCAGTACCTTCCACACATCTTGTGTGGAGCATCATCTAAAAATGATGAAAAATTGTAATGTGCAATACATGAAGGACATGCCCATAAGCATGAAAAGCTGGCAATACAAATTTGGTCTCTAAATTTGGAAAGGCTGGAAAGTTTCTCTGAGAATGGATGGACAAAATGTGAAGGACTAAATTGTTTTACTTTATAGCTGACTATTCAAATGACTACAAATTAAATTGTAGGAAAGGTCAGAATTACATGCACATGTGGCTGCAGCTTGCATGTGATGTCATGCATCAGGATGAGTTCTATATTCTTTCCACGCTATTCACGGTGTTGAACTCTCAGTATAGACTGCATTGGCCAAGCTAAGGTAAAATATAACATTATTTGCAATATATTCTTGTATATCCAAAAATATGGATAAACAAAGGTAATTTCAATGTTTAAACCACTTTCCCCCTTTTTCAGATTCAAGAACTGAAGCGGGTTTAGCAGACATTTACTTCAGGGTGCTCTACAACCCCATATGCACGTAGGTCTGCAGTACAATTTCTCTGTCTATTAAAGTCAAATATAACAGAAAACCTGTTAGAAGTAACTTACGTCACCATTTGGGATTATGATTTTTGACAGACAAAATAGTGCACTCAGTCAACTTCGACACTAACTCCCACCAACTTCACATAATTGTAGGCTCCTGCAAGCTTGACATAGTTTTGGGGGAGGGTGTTGGTAGACAACATGCACGTGACATCAAGCGGCAAGAGGAACTGCTCCCAGTTACCTTACCTGCAGACACTCATCACAACCTACACCCCAGCCAGACCCCTCCGCTCTGCCTCCTCTGGCAAACTCCCATCCCTCCGGGCACCCGGCAGCCGCTCCTCGTGGTCTCGCCTCTTCTCTGTCCTGACCCCTCGGTGGTGGAATGATCTTCCGCACTTGGTCAGGATCTTCCGCATGAGACTCAAAACCCAAGACTCCACTACCACTAAATTCTGTACATCTAGCCAATTGCCATCACCACTGCCTACTTGTTTACTACTTTTTGTATTTTTATACTTGTTTACAACTCAAAAAAAAAAAATGTACTTACCTTTTCCGTCCCAGTGTTACAGGTCTATCGCTGTATTACTGCACTGATCTCTTGCGTGAACTATGATTGTTCTTACCATGTATTAATGCACATCTTGCAAGTCGCTCTTTATAAAAGCAAACAAGATGCAAATAATGTATATAACATCTCCTAGAATGTGTTTTTTTTTGTTGTGGAATAAAAATGCTGTCATGTGCAGATTTTGGTTGTAATAGTCATTCTGGTTCAAGTGGTTTGTCTTTCCACAGGTAGGCTATTATTAATGTCCATAAATAAATGTGACACAGTATTTCTGTTTATCTTAAAAGCTAAGGAATTGTCTAATTTGAATTTGTACAATGGGACACGTGTACATCTCTGTGTTACTAATCCGTCACAAGTTTTCAAAGCACTCAAATTTACAGGTTAGCATGACCGGTTTCTTCTCTATGTAGAGGCTATCATGCATCCTATTCAGGGTCATTATGAAACCAATTATTTAGAGGTACGATACGATACCAAATTAGCCAAATGTCTGTAGTGTAATAATATGGGCTACACCACCGCCAATCAGGCTGTCCCTTATATACTGTACTAGATCAGCGCTAGGCTACGCAGAATCTCCAAAGGGATACATGACAAAAAGTACATGTAAATGTACTACGCATTTCTTCAGAAGAGGTCTAT
>JAINUG010001841.1:0-10000 GCA_029706075.1 Aldrovandia affinis | reverse complement strand
CCCCAGAAACCACAACCACCCGCCACCCGGGTCAGCCCAATTACACAACCATAGGGGTGGCGGGGTAAACCACTTTAGCCCCATCTACTACACCCTCTAAGCACAATGCGAGAAAGCGTAAGAAGTAAAATCATATGAGCCAGCAATAGTTTTTTTTTTTTTTTTTATATTTTTTATTTATTTTATAGGCAGTCGGAGATCACAAAAATAATTTTGTTTCGTGTGTAAGCTCGCTAAAACACTCAGTCGGGAAGTAATTATCTCTGGCCCTATCCCTACCCGTAGGAGTGACGAAGTCTACAGTAGACTCACGTTGCTAAATCGCTGGATGGCTAACTGGTGTACTGACAACGACTTGGGCTTCATAGACAATTGGCCTACTTTTTGGGGAAAGCCTGGCTTACTGAAGAGAGACGGACTCCACCCGAACTGGAGAGGTTCTCTTCTATTATCTAGAACATTATTGTTGTGTTGAGTTATGCAGACCTGGACCCAAATGCAGACTCGAACGAGGGTAGGATTTGCGCCCACACAGGAGGCGTTTAATAAGATTATAAACAAAAGGCGACTGGAAAACACAGTCAAAACGTAGGCAAAACAGAAATAAACAGGACAGCTATAAAACTGGTAAAAAAGACTAACAAACAAACGAACAAACCAAAGTATTACGGATAGAAAACGAACAGGCAAGACTGGTAAACTGGGGAAACAAACGAGAGCCATACGGGAGTTACAATGGACGGATCGGCACTGAAGTGAGTGCGTGCTCAACATAAATAGGCAGGGTGAAATAACTAAATTGGAACAGCGTGCAGAATGTGCAAGGGAATGGTTTGTGACAGGCTGAAAACATAACGAGGGAACACAAGACAGAATGCGGAAGGGCGGCCGCGCCCATAAAACACATAACACAGGGTGAACGCAAAAACAAGACATGGCACGCAAGGAAAGAACTGGCAGGAAACACAAGGGAGGTGGACAGGACGGGACGGAGACGTAACAGTACCCCCCCCTCAACGGGAGCCTCCTGGCGACCCACCAGGCCTATTCTTCTGAGGGTGGGTCCGGTGGAAGTCCCGAATGAGGGAAGGGTCGAGGATGAGCTGGTGGGACAACCAGCTCCTCTCCTCGGGGCCATAACCCTCCCAGTCCACCAAATACTGGTAGCCCCGACCCCTGCGACGAATGTCCAGGATGCGCCGGACAGTGTAGGCTGGGGCGTTGTCGATGATCCGGGGGGGTGGAGGGGGAATGGTCGGAGGGCACAGAGGACTGGACGTGACGGGCTTGACCTTGGAAACATGGAAAACGGGTGAATCTTGAGGGCTGGAGGGAGTTTGAGTCTGATGGCAGAGGGGTTGATGATGGTTTCTATCAGGTAGGGACCGATGTAGCGTGGCTGGAGTTTCTTAGATGTGGATTGGAGGGGAATGTCCGTGGTGGAGAGCCAGACTTGCTGACCCGGAGTGTATTGGGGGACTGTGGTGCGGTGGCGGTCCGCCAGACGCTGAGTGCGAGGTGGAGCGGCGGAGAGCAGAGCGGGTGTCCTCCCAAATCCGTTTGCAGCGCCGGATGTGGGCTTGCACCGACGGGACGGAGATCTCCTCCTCCTGGGCCGGGAACAGGGGGCTGATACCCTAGGGAGCATTCAAAGGGGAGAGACCGGTGGCAGAACAGGTTAAGGCATTGTGCGAATACTCCACCCAGGGTAGCAGTTTGCTCCAGGAGGAGGGGTTCCGGTCCGTGATGCACCGTAGTGCAGTCCCCAGGTCTTGGTTGGCCCTCTCAGTCTGGCCATTCATTCAAGTGGCATGGCAGTAGGGCTCCAGCTCTGGACCTTGCTAGTGACCCAGTCCAGGTGAGGGTTATGGAGTCTGAGCCAGGGTTGACCGAGGACCAGAGGGGACTGGGGTGAAGAGATGACCAGGAGTTGGATGGTCTCCCGGTGGTTGCCGGAAAGAATGAGCTGCAGGGGTACGGTAGAGTGCGTGACCTGGGCCAGGAGGTGCCCATCCAGTCCGTGGGCCTGGAGAGGGACAGCAAGGGAACGGGTGGCGATGCCAGTCTGTTGCACCAGCTGGGCATCAATACAATTTCCATCCACCCCAGAGTCCACCAGGCGCACAACGGCAGGGGTTGACTGTTCCAGATGAGCGTGGCCCTCAACTGGAAACGAGGCTGGGCGGCTGCGAAGACGCGGTGTGGCTCACCAGTAAGCCCAGCTGCACGGCCTCTTCAGCTACTAGCCCCGGGACGGATTGTTGCTTGGTGGTCCGGAAAGAGGGTTCAGGATGTGGAGGAGGAAAAGAGCTTGTCGAGGTGAGGCGACCGGTCTTCTCCCTCCGACGCTCCCGCAAGCGGTTGTCGACTCTGATGGCGAGGGAAACCAGGGCGTCGAGGGAGTCAGGGTAGTCCCTCGTAGCCAGCTCATCCTTCACCATCTCTCCTAACCCGTTACGGAAGGCCCCTTGAAGCGACGCGTCGCTCCATCCGGATTCCGCCGCCAGGGTCCTGAACTCCACCGCGTACTCCGCCACGCTGCGGTCCCCTGGCGGAGATGGAACAGGCGTTGGGAGGAATCTCTTCCACCCACCGGGTGATCGAAGACCTTCCTCATCTCTGCCACGAACACGGAGTACTGGGAACTGGCTGGGAGCTGGCTGTCCCAGATGGCAGTGGCCCAATCCAGCGCCCTCCCCCCAAGGCAGCCCATGATAAAGGCGATCTTCGCCTGATCTGAGCCGTAGGAGGAGGGTTGTAGGCGAAAACCGAGGTCGCACTGCATCAGGAACCCCTTGCAGTTCCCCAAATCGCCATAGTAGCGGTCCGGGTGGGGAATGCGGGGTTCCCTGGATTGCCCAACCGCAGGCTGGCAGGTAGAGTTGGCGCAGGGGGTTGGGAGAAGCAGTCTGCGCAGGAAGAGGGAAGCTGGCGCAGAGTTGGGACACTTGTTCCCCCAACTGGGAGATATGGCAGTTCAGATCCCTCAGTGCCTCCTCTCGTCCCCCCTTGCGTTGCTCCTGCTGGTTTATGCGAGTCTCTTGGCAGGCAAGTTGATATTGGAGCTCAGTCGAGTCTGCTGGGTCCATACTGGCCGATCCGTTCTGTTGTGTTGAGTTATGCAGACCTGGACCCAAATGCAGACTCGGGCGAGGGTAGGATTTGCGCTCCACACAGGAGGCGTTTAATAAGATTATAAACAAAAGGCGACTGGAAAACACAGTCAAAACGTAGGCAAAACAGAAATAAACAGGACAGCTATAAAACTGGTAAAAAGACTAACAAACAAACGAACAGACCCAAGTATTACGGATAGAAAACGAACAGGCAAGACTGGTAAACTGGGGAAACAAACGAGAGCCATACGGGAGTTACAATGGACGGATCGGCACTGAAGTGAGTGCGTGCTCAACATAAATAGGCAGGGTGAAATAACTAAATTGGAACAGCGTGCAGAATGTGCAAGGGAATGGTTTGTGACAGGCTGAAAACATAACGAGGAACACAAGACAGAATGCGGAAGCGGCAAAGCCGCGCCCGCAAAACACATAACACAGGGTGAACGCAAAAACAAGACATGGCACGCAAGGAAAGAACTGGCAGGAAACACAAGGGAGGTGGACAGGACGGGACGGAGACGTAACAATTATCCCGTAGTATAAATTCAAAAATTTATGACCTCTCAGAGCGCTAGCCAGGCAGCAGACTTCTGGTCCTAAACCACTGTCTGCTAGCTTCCAAAACCCGTGACTAGCTTAGCTATTGAGACTGTGTCTGTCCCTCGTTTTGGAAATGGTTTTAGAAGTAAAAAGCTATCTGAGCACACTGGCTGTCGTGGCATTTGTGTACACAATCTTATTTATATTAAAACCTCTCAGCCTGCAGTAAGTGTTGCCTGTAGTAAGACGCATCTTAAATGTGGATTGTTAAATGTTAGATCACTTTCCCCCAAGGCGGTTCTTGTGAACGAACTAATCACCGACCATAGTTTTGACCTGATTCGTTTCACTGAAACATGGCTTAGGCCTGACGAATACAGTGCACTTAATGAGGCATCTCCTGATGGTTATGCCAGCTGCCAAGCGCCGCGTCTGTCCGGTAGAGGGGCGGTGTTGCTGTGATTTTTTCGACAAAATTTAGTTTTACACCTAAATGTGGGGATAAGTTCTCCTCTTTTGAATCGCTTTCTATGCTTTCTGGACGGTCAAAAGATCTAGTTACCTCAGTGCAATCCTTCCTCTTAATAACTATTTATAGACCACCTGGACCGTATACTGTTTTTCTCTCCGAAATTGCAGAGTTTTTATCAAGCTTGGCAACTATGGCGGATAAAGTTGTGATTGTTGGAGATTTCAACATACATATTGATAATGACAGTGACCCTTTAGGACTGGCTTTTGCAGCTATTATTGAAAATATATCTGAACCAACCCACCGCCACAATCATACCTTAGATTTAGTCTTATCCTATGGTATCGATGTCGAGAATATCATTGTGTCTCCCCATAATCCTGTACTATCGGATCACTTTTTGATTTCTTTTGAAATTCAGGTAAATATTCCTATTAAATCGAACCTAGATACTATTCCAGCCGCTCTATAAATTCATTGACGGCTTCAAAATTTATAAACGTACTTCCCGAATCCTTAGTATCAAGTCAGGACCCAAATAGCCTTTTGTCAATTGATCATCAAACTGATGCGCTAAATCACATTTTACGGAATACACTTGATGCGGTCGCACCCCTCAAGAGAAAAAAATGCAGTGAGAAGAAACTTGCACCCTGGTTTACTGACCATACCCGTGCCCTTAAACAAGTTTCCAGAAAATTAGAACGCAGATGGCGCTCTACCAATTTAGAGGTTTTTCGCTCTGCTTGGAAGGACAGCCTCATAGAATACAAGCACGCCCTTATTACAGCTAGGTCATCGTACTTCTCAAAATTAATTGACCAGAATAAAAACAACCCAAGATTTCTATTTAACACGGTAGCTAAACTGACAAAAAAACTGTCATCCTTCTAACTATAATTCAAATGACTTTATGAACTCGTTTACTGATAAGATTGAGACAATCAGAGAACAAATTATGAAAATGACTCCAATATCTAGCACTCCAACTGCCGAGATAGCACAGGGCTATCAGGAGCAGGGTTGCGTAGAGACCCTTGAGTTTTTCACTCCCTTGGATCTGGACAAATTCAGTAAACTGGTTATGTCCTCCAAATCATCTACATGTCTGTTAGACCCCATACCAACAAAGCTTATTAAAGAGCTTTTGCCTGTGCTAGGCCAGCCCATGTTAGATATCATAAATACATCCCTATTATTGGGTTGCGTACCTAGGTCTTTAAAAGTAGCAGTGATCAAGCCTCTTCTAAAGAAACCAAATCTTGATCCTGTTAATCTGAAGAACTATAGGCCCATTTCAAATCTGCCCTTTTTGTCAAAAATTTTAGAGAAATCTGTAGCTCAACAATTAACTGCTTTCCTAAAAACGAATAATCTGTATGAAACATTACAATCAGGTTTTAGACCAAACCATAGCACTGAGACAGCACTTATTAAAGTTGTAAATGACTTACTGTTAGCATTGGACACTGGTTGTGTTTCTATTCTAGTGCTCCTTGACATAAGTGCTGCTTTTGACACTATTGACCACCAGATTCTCCTTCATAGGCTAGAAAACCTGGTTGGTTTGCATGGACGGGCACTCTCATGTTTAAATCATATTTATCAGACAGGTTTCAATTTGTGCAATTAGATCAAGAGTTCTCTGACTACTCTCAGGTTAAATATGGTATTCCACAAGGCTCAGTGCTGGGACCATTACTGTTCTCATTATACTTGCTACCACTGGGTAATGTTATTCGTAAACATGGTGTAAATTTCCATTGCTATGCAGATGATACACAGCTGTACATATCAATGAAACCAGGTGAAATACTTAAACTCACTCAATTAGAGGCCTGTATCTCTGATATAAAGAACTGGATGACAGTAAATTTCCTGCTTTTAAATTCAGATAAAACAGAGATTGGTTTTGGTTTTGAGAGGTTTTGGGCCCCAAAAATTAAGGAACAAGTTGGATCTGCAGTTAAATGCAGGTGATTGCATAGTTACATCAAGTATTATGGTTAAGAACCTTGGTTTTATTATTGATCAGGACCTTACATTTGACACTCATATTAAAAACACTTCCAGAGTAGCTTTCTTTCACCTAAGAAACATAGCTAAAATTCGGCACTTTCTGTCATTAGAGGATGCTAAAACCTTGATGCATGCTTTTGTTGCATCGAGGCTAGACTATTGTAATGCCTTATTATCCGGCTCCTCTAGTAGCTCTCTAAAGAGTCTTCAACTAGTACAGAATACAGCGGCACGTATTTTGACTAGATCCAAAAAGTATGAGCACATTACTCCAGTGTTAGCATCACTACATTGGCTTCCTATTAAATATCGGGCTGATTATAAAGTACTGTTGCTAACTTTTAAAGCAGTAAACGGACTTGCACCTTTATATCTGACCGAAATGATTGCCCCCTATAAGCCGACACGACTGCTTCGTTCACAAGAAGCCAGCCATCTATTACTCCCTCGAATTTTGAAAAGCACAGCTGGTGGTAGAGCCTTCTCTTTTAGCTCCTCTGTTGTGGAACGGTTTACCAAGGCATGTTAGGGATTCGGACACAGTTTCAATTTTTAAGTGTAGATTAAAAACATATCTTTTCAGCCTAGCTTACTGCCAAACATAGTCTAGGTGGAGAGATGGAGAAGGCCGTGCCTTAGTGTCTTATGGAGTGAGAAACTTTCCATACTGTCACCTCCTCAATGTGTTACCACCACTGTTATGCTGGTTATCCTTGATCAGGTGTGGATTGTTTGGAACTCTCTCACATGGCTGCGTGTTTTCTCTGTCCCTCCTAATAGGTATGCTGCCATAGCTTACACCTGTTGGGGCTATCTGTATATTTCCTATGCTTGTACTCCCCTGCTCTTACATAATGCTACTGGCTATAGCACTGCTTTTTTTCTGACTGCATGTTCTCTTCTCTGCCTCGGCCTCTGACCTCGGAGGCACCTGCCCCTGAGCCCTAGATCCTGCGAGAAGTGTGAGCTGCCCCCATCAACCCTCACCCCCACGCCAACCCCAGTTCCTGGATCTGGACCCTCTCCACGTGGTTTAGCCCCCGCTGACTACCTAACTCAGACTAACCTTGGACTGACCATGACATGGTCTTTTTGGACATTTTATCTGAGAAAAGGTCTGTAGCGAACGGAAATGACTTGATTTCAGGAGCCTACAACTCGTACAGAATGCTGCTGCAAGGATCCTGACTAGAACAAAGAAATATGAGCACATTTGTCCTGTGTCACTTCACTGGCTTCCTATAAACTATCGTGTAGACTATAAGGTACTCCTCTTAATTTATAAGGTGTTGCATGGACTTCCTCCACAATCCCCCACGTTCACTTCGCTCACAAGATGCAGGAAACTTGGTAGTCCCTAGAATATCAAAAATACAGCAGGTGGCAGAGCTTTCTCCTATAGAGCTCCTTTACTGTGGAACAGTCTACCCATCTCTGTGAAGGAGTCAGACACGGTCTCAATTTTCAAGTCTAGGTTAAAAACGCATCTCTTTAGTCTCTCTTATAGTCATTAGGTGCAGATGTGGAGGGGCGTAGCAATAGAGCCTTCTGGTGCAATGAGCTATCCTTACTGTCACCAATCATAAGTGATGATCCGCCCCTATCAGGACTGCTGATGATGTGGTGGGATGGTCTCTGAGTGCCCTCATGGCTGCGTGCTCCCTGTGCCACTCACCTAATTAGTTATGCTGCCCTAGATTACTTCTGCTGGTGCAAAAGTGTTATCACTACTCTTCCCCCTGATCCGGCGTGATATTTATCATAGTCATAATTGCACCTTTCCTCTTTTCTCCCGGCTTCGTGGGCACCTGCCCGGAGCTCACCTGCCCCAGAGTCAACCCCCACCCCTGCCATGTGTTAGCCGGATGCCACTGGCCCAGACCCTAGCTGCTGGTTCCATCCCCCGCCCTGCCCTGGTATCTGGAGGATGAGGTCCACCCCACTCCTACACTTAGAATGCCCTTCCAGTGGTCTGTTAAGCCGCATGAGCCTCAAGGACTATTTGTGTTGTTTTTCTCTGTATCCCACAATTTTCCAGGAGTTCATCTCGACCGCCTTTTAAGGGGTCAGGGAATAATTTTCCAGTTTCCTACATTGGCTCCAATGGTTTTCTGGTTTTTTGATTCCTCTGGAAAATGCCAATTGTGAAGCGCTGTGTGACAACCTGTTTGTAAATGGCGCTATACAAAAATAAAGATTGATTGATTGATTGATGTAAGACGACATAAAAAAATACACGCATCATAAAACGATACGTGTATCATAATAAGAATACGTGTATGGATTATGAGCTGTCATTTCTTTTGAATGCTGATTTGATTCTGTGGGGTGTGTATGTAATGGTGGAAAGATTCTCGTGTGTGTAATAAAGGAATATCAAAAGTTTTGTTTTAAAGTCTCTCTATAACTCCCCTCCATCTCTCACTCCATCTCCATCTCTCTCTCTCTCTCTTTTGGTGCCGGTCCACGTGTCCTGGAGGATTTCAATGTCCTGGACAAATGGGAGAAATTCCGGTCAAATATGATCTGTGTTCATTGAGCTTAAAAACAATTGATAGGCAGGCTATATAAAGAATGACATCATCAAGGCATGCAGATTTATAATATTTTTATTGAAAAGTAGGCTACTTTTGCTTATACATCATATTCCAAATAAAATAAGTCCCGTCAATAGACTCACGTGCATAACGCTATTTTAAAAATACATAAATATTACGCTAGCCTACGTTCGTTCGGCAACACGTAAACACAGAATTTCCTTCAGCTTTAGGCCTACATATTCTCAGATAAAATAAAACAGAATTAAAACAAACAAAAAGTTACATGTAGGCCTATCTGGCTCATAACATTTTAATTACGGCGTGCTGCTGCCGACTTGAAATCAAATCATTTCCGTTCGCTACAGACCTTTTCTCAGATAAAATAAAATAGAATAAAAACTCTTTGAAAACCAAAAAATAAATAACCTATTGCTGGCTCATATCATTTTACTTCTTACGATTTTTGCATTGTGCTTAGTGGGAATTATTTTCACCGGGCATTATGACCGGAGAGATTTAAATATGTCGGACTTCAACAGATTTTTCTGGTAAAAAACGGTAATTACCGGATTACGGAAACCCTGGTGTGTGTGTGTGTGTGTGTGTGTGTGTGTGCGTGCGTGCGTGCGTGCGTGCGTGCCTGCGTGTGCATTTTTGAATGTAATATAATACTGTGGTTTATTTTCCTCTCAGTGTGATGCTCAAAAACATGTTATTAAAGTCAAAGTGTAGTTCAGTCGTTGTACCATATGTCTCATTTATAAAATATATGCAGTGTAACAAAATGATACAGAACATGAAAACAGAAGGAAGTTTTGAAACCCCAAATTCAGGGGGCTTATGTATCAAGCATGTCAGAGTAGGACTGCTGATCTAGAATCTTATCATTACTTATAATGAAAGGTAAAACAGGTCCCAGGTTCTTTCTCAAAGAAACCACTGATCTAATGTGACTGAATTGGTCTAAACAACTGAACACTGACTGACTGCATTACTACATCAAATCTGTGGTTTCTTCATGGAAAAGTGTGTCCAGTAGAATTTAAACAGGTCCCATGTTATGAACATAGTGTGTGATTATGGATGGCGGTGGTGTGGCAACATTGGGGTGGGAATAGTGCGTGTCGGGGGGGTGAGTGCCCTTTTTTTTTGCTTGAGCCCCCCCCCAAAATGTCTGTGCACGGCCCTGCTCGCGGACATGCATTTTGCAGCGCATTTTTATGGAAATATGATTATTGGGTGTAGAATAGTCTTTTACGACCTGGATCTTATTTCGTATTTTAATTATCAATGAAAACTGGTTATCTCAC
>JAINUG010001840.1:0-16626 GCA_029706075.1 Aldrovandia affinis | reverse complement strand
GGCAAACAGAAGAAATACTTGACCCAGGGCCGTAACACTTTCCCCCCACCAAGAATGTGGCTAAGAAGTGGCCACATCAAAATTACAAATTACAATTATAAAAATGATAAATTTCTCATAAATTTTAACTATTCATATATTTACAAGACACTATAATTATAAATTTAACCTACCCAGTATAATTTCATAAATTTAACCTACCCCTACTCTTTGACTACGTCCTGCGATGTTATGCTGTAACATGTAATCAACCTCTTTTTTTAAACTGCTCACTTGGCTGGATTTGCACGATAGGCATGCTGTTTAATGGGAACTGTGGAACCGACATCGATATCATGCTCCACCATAGAGGTGCGAGTCAGCACATCGGAGAACAGCTGCCGATGTGACTCACCAGATCACAATGTCAGCCCTGCCAAGAATCAGAAAGATGTGCCAGAGAGAGTCAGGAATAAACACAAGCGACATCTCCGAATTCTTCAACCTCCCCTCTACAAACATCTGGAGGGCTTCGTCCACGACCATCCACAGTCCGCTCCGGGAGTGGGCGTCGATACATAGTCAGCGCTCTGAGATGAAATAGGGAAGTTGACAAGGAGTGGTTTACAACAGGATGGCGACATCCTGCGTTCACAATAAGCCTTAAGCATATTAACATGACATAAGCGAGTTTTCTTTCTGCGCTCGGGCGTAGCAATGAGATAATCCACTTCACCAACTTTAGTGGTTACTATGTATAGTCCGCTATATACTTGAGCTTGCAAAAGCTGAGCCAACAATAGGAAGAAGTGCCAGTACCTTATCACCGGAAAATGAACAAACTTTGAGTACGCCTGTAATTTTCTCATGCGGGTCTGCGACACATGAGTGTGGATTAGCCAAATCGCATGCTTTTCTCAAGCGCTCTAAAAGTAAACATAATCCAGCAGATTGAGGTTTTCAGATTCCACAAACTTTTCCTTCAACTGTTTCAGAGGTCACGCACAGTATGGCCGAATACCAGATCGAAAGGTACTGAAACCTCCAGTGATTCCCTTGTACCACCTCTGACAGCAAAGAGCAACATAGATGCCGCCATCCCAGCCTTTTCGTCAGAGAGACAGTAGGTGCAACATGCTTTCAAAGTTTGGTGGAACCAGTTCTGAAAGCACCTTGGCTTGAGGGCAGGTGGCACTGAGGAAACAATGCTTGAATTAGGTTGAGGTTTTTTAGCACTGGTAGAGAAGGCAATGCAGACATGAAAAAGACTGGAACCTGGTCTGATTGGAATCACCCAGGTAAACCAAAGACAGCATCATGAAGCTGCGCTTCAATAATTGGCAGGGCCGTTAATTTAATGGCACAGCCTCAGGGAAAGCGAGTAGCAGTTTTATTATTGTCAAGAAGATATTGATTCCCTCATCTACTGCGTGTTAAGGGTCCAACACAGTCAATAATCCACCCGTTCAAATGGTTCTCCAAAAAACAGAATCAGATGTAAAGGAGCAGGTGCTATAGTCTGGTTTGGTTTTACCAGTTACTTGACACCGTGACAAGATTTACAATGGCGACAGCGTCTCGTTTTAGACAGGCCAAAGAAATATTAAGTAATATACGATCATACATTTCGTTATTCCCATGTGACCAGCAAATGGAAGTCATGGGCCAAAGTTAGAATTTCGGAGTCCGGTACTTAAGTGGTAAAACTATCTGGTGAATGGCAGTCCAATCATCACTGGAAGATACCTCCACTGGTTTCCATTTTCTCATTAGAACACCAGATTGAATAAAATAACCAACAGATAAATCATTAATTTGGTTTCTGTTACAGCCTGATCAAGAGCGAGAGAATTTCAAATCCTCCTTCTGCGCTTGGATCAGCTGTTCTTTGGCAACAATGTAGTTTCTACAGGCGACAATGAATCTTTGTCCTGTAACAATGTAACGTTACCAGGCTTCAGATCAGGCAGCTCCAAGTAAGGGTAACACCTAAGGGGCATTCACACTGCGGAGCGTTGGCTGTGAGTCATTATTCCCTGGGAGGGACGGAATGGCGTGTGTGGTGTGTGTGGAGTGTGTGGTGTGTGGTGTGTGTGGTGTGTGAGTGTGTGGTGTGGAGTGTGTGGTGTGTGTGGAGTGGTGTGGTGTGTGGTGTGTGAGTGTGTGGTGTGTGAGGAGAGGGGGAGGGGAGAGAGAGAGAGGAGAGGAGGGAGAGGAGAGGGGAGGAGAGAGGAGGGGGGAGAGAGGGGAGGGGAGGGAGAGAGGAGAGGGAGGGAGAGAGAGGGAGGGAGGGAGAGGAGAGGGGAGGGAGAGAGGAGAGGGAGGGAGAGAGAGGAGAGGGAGGAGAGAGAGGAGAGAGGAGAGGGGGAGGGAGAGAGAGGGGAGGGAGAGAGAGGGAGAGAGGAGAGGGGAGGAGAGAGAGGAGGGGGAGGAGAGAGAGGAGAGAGTTAGTGTGGGGTGTGTGGTGTGTGGAGTGTGTGGTGAGGGGAGAGGGAGAGGGAGGAGGGGAGAGATGTTTGTGGGAGGGGAGAGTGACAGTGGACACATATATAGCACATGACATATACATACATACTATTATATACAGTAGCAGAGAGAGGAGAGAGAGAGAGGAGAGAGGAGAGAGAGGAGTTGTGACATATATATATATATATATATAGGCAAGAGAGAGAGGGGAGAGTAGAGATAGAGAGTGAGGGGAGAGAGACATATATGCAGAGAGTTAGCATACAGCATATATATGGCAAAAGAAGCATACAGCCAAGAGCCTTCTCGCTAGCCTTTCAGCAGCAACGAGCTTCCCATAACAGCCTTGCCTCCATTGCCTTAGATATATAACTATAGTGATACCCTTTAAATAAGTTCCAAGAAATCTAGAAAATGCATAAATTTCTTTCCGGAATGGATTACCACTGGCCAAATAGCTAAATAAAATTGCGAGAAACCAGAAAACAGCAGTTGGCCTGACACCAGCAAGAAAGTCAAACTACCGAAATAACAGGGAAGAGAGGAACAGACAAAACATATAAACAGAGATAGACGTTAGACACAGACGATTAAATATAAGATTTGGCGTAGGATGGTTTCGTTAAAAATTCATGGTGACATTGTTTAGCTAATTCACAATAGTCACTCAGCCGTATGAGAGCAAGAAGAGACACAGTAACGCCATTTTCTTTGACATTTGAAAATCGGCAGCAAATGGATACATATTAACAAGCTTGGGAGTTTCATTGGTCACATCTCGACAATGTCACTTAGTGAAGGTGGAGAAAGGAGAGATTTCAGAGCATATTAAGAGCGACTCATAAGCGAAGCACAATGACAGAGAAAGAGTGCCAGACTTGCCTTCACACAGAGCACATTAAGAGCTCCGGCACTCCACTTCGCGGAAGAGCCATAGATCTGAAATGAGTAAACAAGTCACCATACTATACCAGATACGTTCCAAAATTTACGCAAACTCACACTCAGATCGTATCGCCCGCATGAAAATAGAGGAATTTGAAGAGACTTTGATAGACTGAAAACTTCCGCTGTGAAAAAGAGCTGGCCATACTTCCCGCCCGTCTGATTCCTCAGAGCAAAGTCCAGTTCGTGGCCCTGTCGCCCTACCTCCCTGCACACAACCCTCGATATTCAGCAGCCTGCTCCAACACACACACAGCCTCGCGAGTTTCAGACACTCCAGGAAATAAGCAGTACAATAGAAGCGATCCAGGAGTGTCTCTCCTTCTAGAGTGGAGATAATTGAATCAGCGAGAACTCCCAGATCGATGCCACAAACAATTGAGAGATGACATGAGTTCGTTCAAATAGGAAACCAGAAGCATGGCTCACATGGCTAGGAGAGAATGTGGAGAACGCGGATCGCTCATTTTCCGCTAAGCGTATTGGCGCAAGTTGAAAATAGTTCAACTTTTTATGGATCAGCTCCGCACATCAACTGTCACTTCACGCCAGGTGACCAATCAAAACGAAGTGGGGTTGTTGATGCGTTGCATACTGGGGAAAAATGGAGGAGAAAATAATTTTTCGCTAGCAAGTTTCCCTCCAAAATCTAATTATTATGGAAAACGGGCGGGGAATTTTTGCTAGCTTACTAGCTAGCTATATTATCCACACATTCTTCAATAAACTGAACGTTATACCACTGATCATAATAAGGTTAACGTTATGGCTATCCATAAAATGTAATATTATTAATGAATGGATTGTTAACGTTATGGGCATAACGCTATTTATTCATCCATCCAGTGAATTGTAAGGTAAGGTAGCTAGCTAAAGGAAAACATAATCCATATTTTTGCTAAATGTGTTGTAGTACTTGTAACATATTTTTATGGATAAAGTGAAGTTCACTTGCTAGCTAGCTTTGCGAAATGTCAACAACACAACAGCCATGATTCAATTTGTTTGATTTGGTCACCCGTGGCAACTAAAACGAGCACCGCCCCTCTGCGCCTCCAGCAGTCCCAGCTCTGTGTTCACAAAATATCCAAAAGCGGAGCGCATCGCCGATTCAGGCAGAATACGCTCCGCAGTGTGAATGCGCCCTAAATCAGGATCGCACATAAAGGTCTCACTTAAATTGTCAGGGTCATTTTGCTCGATTAGCCATAGCTCATGTCACCGCACATGTAGGAAACACTTCAGGAAACGTCCGTTCAAGACAATCAGGAGTGGTAGATACAACAGAGCTAGCAATAACTGATGGGACGAAAACATTGCCACCAGCTAAATCGTTACCCAATTGCAATTTCCAGACGTCTCATTCTTCTATCCTGGAAGGAACAAGCACCCCTAACTTTACAAGATGGGTTAGAGATACTATGCAGTTTCTGGAACTGGAAAAAATCAGATATACCCTTAAAGGTTCTGTGGATAACTTTAGGAAGATTTGGACCCCCTTTTTTAGAGTACTATGACAGTTTACAAATCCCACTAAATCAGGAGAACTGAAGTAGTGTTGAAGCAGTGAAACCCCTTCCCATCTATTTTTGTTACTATCCTTTTTAATTTTATTTATTTATTTATTTTTATTTTAACTTTAGTTTTTTTTTCTTTCTGTTTATTTGTCTGTTTGCTTTCTTTCTTGAATCTTTCTCTTTGATTTGATATCTGTATAGTTATCTTTGAACAATGTATTATGCTCTGTACTCCTGCAAGGAGGGACTATCAGGGGGGTGGTTGGGAGGGAGGAGTGGGAGGGATAAGTTGGGTTGGGTGGTGGGTGATTGGGGTTCTTTTTATTTCAAATGATCGTTCGAATAATGCAGCTGTACTATGTTTTGTTTACTGAGAATTATTATTTGAATAACGTAACTGTAGTTTTGTTTATTGAAAATCAATAAAAATTGTTAGAGAAATCAAATACTAGGTACTTTGATAATCATCTTACCTTAAATCTGAAATTAACCTCCGTAAATGCGATGACAAACCGAACTAAAATCGTGCTTGAATCATGACGAGAAGTGAGCAGGAAAACCTCCGCTCTGTGCTTTCATTCAAAGTGGGATGTGCGCCACAAAAAGGCACAGGCCAGCTGGTTAGTACATTACATTTTACATTACATTACAGCTTGTCCTACCTGTTTTTCATACAATAAGTTAGCCAGATATCATTATGGTTAAATGAAAATAGCCTTTGTAACAACAACAAGATGCGATGTAGTGGAAGAAAAATCCATAATCGTTTCGAAAATGTGCACCTGTTTCTGGATCAGTCCTTCAGGGTTATGATTCGGGTTCTGATTAGCCACAGCATTGGCCAATTGGATTTCACAACCAATATATATATATATATATACACACAACCGTTCGTGTTCACCAGGGCTGTTTTCAGATTCAAGGTAAGTCAATTAATTATTGCCGATAAAATAGTAATTTTGTCAAGTTATGTTTGTTGATTATGTAGATAAAAGTAGCTAGTATTTGTTTTCTTATCGTTTTCAGGCTATTTCGTTAGGTAGCTAGCTAACGTAGCTCGTAGCCTACCTTACATCACATCGCCTCTCCCCTTGCTGAGGTAAATTGGCTAAAATGCTACGATTTAAAAAAATGTTAGGCTGTCATACAAGCTAGTAGTAGTTTTATTGTCCCACATGACCTTTACAGTTGTATTTTCACAAGTTTACTTGCTTCTATGTGACAATGCCCAAATTGTAAGAATGTCGATAACCACATCTGCCATAATTATAACGGTTAACCCTAAATATTAAATTATTTAAATACGCTATTTGATAAGCTACATCCCAGGTTTGAATTATAGAAGTACAACATGTATTCATATATTCAACAGACCTTTCAGACAAATGTTTTAGAATAAATAAGAACTTTTGTACTCTTTATAAAGTATGGGCCTTTGATTTCCTGAAGCGCGCCTTGAGACGGAATCCATCCATTCACTGTTAAGCGATGAATTGCACAGAATTTGAAAGATTTTGGTTAAAGTGCATCAAAGGCTGCTTAAATTAGTGGCACTTTTTGGAATCTGATTTGGTTTTATTTGTCAAATAAATTGCGAATGAGTTCAATTGGGGGAAAAAGCGCGGGGTGTTGAATGCAGGAGATCGTCGACCAGGCCAACTGAGACTAAATCCGCTAAAAACTCAGAAATGCAGCGCTAACTGCAAAGTAATTTCTATGAATCGGGACAGCAACTGTTCTGCAAGTTCTGTCAACACACCGTTGACTGGACTCGAAACAATCGTCGCGGCGACCATGTAAAATATCGAGCGCCAGACAGCTCATAATCCATACGTATTTTTATTATGATACGTATTGTTTTATGATGCGTGTATTAAATGAATACACGCATGGTTATATTACATGTATGTTTTATGATACATGTATTGATACACTGTTTTAAATTTGCATTAGGGTGATATCAGCTAAATTGGGCCATCAGGTAAAATGAGCCATTTAAGGTTTGAGCGTCTCAGCTCTTTCAATTTTAACAGCCAATGACTGCAAATGATATTACTGTTGCCACAACTGTACTTGACATGTAATAATTGATTTGAGTGGTCTATGGTTGCTATGGTGGTGGGGCAATGCCTCACATCGAGACTGCTGAGAGAACTTCAAGGTGAGTGGCCTGACATGTGAAGATTTACTTGGGTTGATAAATCAATAAAAAACAAATGTACATCTATAAATGATTATGTATACTACATGCTCTGATGGCCTCCTATATACTATAATGCTGATAGTTAGTTAATAAACTTATTTATTTATAAAAAAGCATTTTTTGTTAGTGGCTCAATTTACCTTAATGTGTTAAGGTAAATTGAGCCATACATTCAGCCAAAATGAGCCACCTTCTGAATTGACTTTTAGCAGATATTTTGATGGTTCCTCTTATTAAAAGTAGGCTATTAATAGATTATTTTATTATATTATTGTATATATTACATGCCTCTTTTCACATTTTCCCTTCTAATTATGTATGCGTGTGTTAGCTCTGGTCAGGGCGCATCGTGAGCCTAGCTCTCACTATCTAGCGCTCTGTCACACACACACACACTGATGAATGAGTGATTTACTTGTCTCCTGTTTTAATATGACTTTCTTTACAGTTGTTCCGAGAGTATTTTTAATTCCAGATATGCATAATTCGAAAATTGGTTATACTGCACTTTGACAACATTATTTGTATGCAACTGCTCAAACTGAGCTGACCACAGAGCTGACAATCATGTATTTCAATGGAGTCTCTCAGAGATGCAAAACCTTAAATGGACACACAGCTCTGTTTGCCAAGCAGAACCTTATTAGTTATGTTCACGGTTTTCATTACAGTATTTATTTTAATTTATACTGAAGCTCTGTCATGGAAGCACTTGTATTAACAATAGATTGTTTTCAAATCCAGAAAAATACAACTGAGAACACAGAATATGGGGAAAAATAAAACAGAATTTGGGGGAAAAATAAAACTGATTTCATAGGGCCCTAATAAAGTTATAGTTTTTATAATTCTATATGGTTGTTCTCAATATGTAATTTACAGTTTTGAGTGTTTTGTTTTATTTGCTATTTTTCTGTATTGAGTGGATGTACTTTTTCCTAATGTGTTTGTAGGTCTATTTTGTTTTCCTTGTATTTAATTTATTTAATTAATTTTTCTGATTTTAGCGCCAGTCTTAGTAAGTACAGAAGAGAAATTACAAAGAAGTGTCGCAGGATGGACCGCACCTACATAAAGGTAGGAAAAACTATTTCTTTAAACCCTTTTTTATGATACTCCATGTGTGATGTGTATTTTAAGGTTTGTTTTGTTTGTTTGAGGCCATCATTTGTTTGGTTTGGGTTTACGTTCTGGTCCACGGGGCCATCACGTGTTTGGTTTGGGTTTACGTTCTGGTCCGCCGAGGCCATCACGTTTTGGTTTGGGTTTACGTTCTGGTCCGCCCGAGGCCATCATGTGTTTGGTTTGGGTTTCCTCCACATTCTGGATTTTGTGAGGACCATCATGTGTTTGAAGTTTGGAAATTCCTCCACATTGGCCAGATTTTGTGACTATCACCCAACCCACACTCAGAAAGTTTATACTTTAATATATACTCTAAATAAATAGTTTTACTCTTTACTCTTTACTCTTTACTTACCAGAAATTAACAGACTTAGGTTTCAGGTGGAGTCCAGGGACCACGGTTTGAGGTTTGTCCCGACACCAGTGGCAGGTAGGTCGGACCGGGGAGCTCGGGAGGGACGTTCATGCCTTTAACAGGAAGCTTAAACTATTGGATCACTTTAAGTATACACAAAACACTGAACACGTACCATTCATCACACCATCAACCTGAACCAATAAACGACGCATTACACATTGAAATACGGCGGCTCATCACATCCCAACAATACGATCTCAAACACTCCCTCCAATAATAGACACATAGACCTGGATAATTTACCGATCAATCAAAGAACAGCAATCTAGACATTACGCAATAACCCGGACATAATCATAAAACCAGCCCGACAAGGACTCGGGCATCGTCATACAGGACACACAGCAGTACATTTTCCGAAGCCAAGAGACAACTGGACAACAAACATTATATACAATTAACCCATTCAATACAGGCAGAAACCGGACACAAATACAAACCATCCTTAAAGAATTATATTACCTAAATTTCATTAACTTCAAACAACTATGCTATTTAATAGGCCCACCCACTCCACGCCCCAGACAATTTTATCTGCTTCCTAAATTCATACAGATCCTCCCAGGCATGGATGGTCCCTTGTAGAGATCCCCAGACTGACCTATCGTTTCGGACTGCGACCCCCCACCACAGCTAAACATATCATTGCCCAATACATCGATCATTTCCTCAACCCCATTTCCCCAGCAGCACGACAGCTATTTAAAGACACATACCATTTCATAGATAAATTACTCAAAGTTCAGGTCCCACAACAAGCTTTTATTTTCAGCATAGAGATCAATAGTCTATGCTGAAAATAGCTTGTTTAATGGTTTCTGAGCGGTGGTATCTGTAGTGGTATGTCTAAACTGTCGTCTGCGAAATGGGGTTGAAATGACCGATGTGGAGCGTGTTTGTAGCCAAGCAGTCAGCGATCGATCGTCGCGAAATGCACGAGACCGTCAGCTGCCTGGTGCAGGAAGCAGATAAACGTGCGAAGCGTAGTAGTGAGCTGATAAACTGGCATGGTTGTTTGAAGTAATAATTGTGTCTTCTTTAAGAATCAGTTTGTATTTAATGATCATTTCTGGAGTTAATTATATGTGTTTGTTGTCGAAGACCATCTCTTGGCTTCAAATGTACTGCTGTGTGTCCTATCCCTGGCCCGAGAAGTCACCCAATCGACTTCAATTTCGGTATAATCGCATCGTCTTCTGTATTGCTGTTAACGATTGATGCGATAAGTATCGGAGTCTATGTGTCTATTATTGGAGAATGTTTGAAGATCAATGCGGTATTGGTGTAATGAGCGATAAATCATTCAATATTGTAATAAATGTCTAACAATTCCCCGGAGACCCGATGGTGTGTGAGTAATGCGTGTTCGGTGTTTTGTGTATGCTAAAGTGATCAATAGTTAGTAAGGCATGGCGTCCTCATTCCCGATCATTACCTGCCGCACAGTGTCGAGACAGGCAAACGTGATCCCTGAACCACCTGAAAACTAAGTGTTAATTCTGTTAGTAAGAGTAAGTATGAAGCTATTTATTTAGAGTATATATTTCGTAAGTGTGTGGGTTGGTGACCAATGCAAAATACAACCAATGTGGAGAAGCAAACAAACACGCAGCTCAGCCGGACAAGCAGCGGCAAACCCAACGTGACCAACCTCGGCGCGGACCCAGGCAAACCAAACTTGCGTGATAACCTAAACAGACCAAGCTTAAACCAAACATGTTACATTGAACAAACAAACCAAACCAAACAAGTGATGGCCTCAAACTGCTAAACAAGCTGTAAAATACACATCACACATGGAGTATCATAAAGGAGTTTAAAAGGAAATAGTTTCCTACCTTTATGCTGAAGTCATGGAACCATCCTGGAACACTTCTTGGCAATTTCCTTCTGTACTGCAAGACACAAGCTAAGTAGTAAAATAGAGGTAAATACAAGAAAATGAACCTACTAGCATTAGGAAAAGTACATCCCTTTCAATGCAGAAAAGATGAAATAAAACAGAAACGCCAAAAACTTAACAAAATTTGTATTGAGAACAACCAATATATAATTATAAAAACTATAACGTAGAACTATGAATCAGTTTTATTTCCCAGAACTACCATTGCATTTTCCCCATATTCTGTGTTCTCGGTGTATTTTTTTCTTAGTTTGACAACAATCTGTGTTATGCAAGTAACTTCCATATTGAAACTTTCACAGTATAAGTAAAATAAATACTGTAATGAAGCTGTGTTTATAACAATAGTACTGCTTTCATTTCAACTTTGTCCATTTAAGGTTTTGCATCTCTGAAGAACTCCGACCAAATACATGTTGTCGGCTAACGGTCGGCGCAGTTGAAACGGTTACGCCACAAATGTGTTGTCAAGTACGGTATAACAATTTTCAGGTATGCCTTATCTGGAAGTTAAAAAATACTCTCGAGGCTGCACTGTAAAAGTCATGTGGCAGGAGACAAGCAAATCACTCATTCGTGTGTGTGAAGCGCTAGTAGTGAGGCAGCTCACGATAAAGCCCTGAACAGAAACTAACACACGCGCAGAAGGAAGAAGGCATGTGTGTATACAGCCAATGTAATAGGCAATCTGTGTCAACCTGCCATCAAAATATGCGCTTCAAAGAAATCAATTCAGAAGGTGGCTCATTTGGCTGAAGCTGCGTGGCTCCCAACAGCCCAGCATTAAGGGGCTGAGATTGAGCCACTTGGCACAAAATGCTTTTTATAGATAAGATAAAGTTTATTAACTAACTATCAGCATTATAGCCGCAAGGAGCCATCGAAGCGCATGTAATATACATAATCATTACATTTGTTTTTATTGTTTATCAGCAAACAAATCTTCATGTCGAGAGGCCGCTCACTGCTGAGGATTCTCAGCGTGCCGATAATGGCCTGGCAACCATGGGCAGCTCAAATCAGTGTCCAATGCGGTTGTGGCAGCAGTAATATCATTGCAGTCGTGTATTAGAAGAGCTGAGCGCTCAAATATAAATGGCTCATTTTTGCCTGATGGCCCAATTCGCTGATATCACCAATGCAAATTTAAAACCGTGTAATATCTTTGCGTATCACTCGCGCCATGTATGTTTATAACCATGCGTGTATTCATTTAATACGCGCATCATAAGCTGTCGTGTCATAATAAATACGTGTATGAATTATACAATCGTGACCGATGTTCCCCCATGATCAAATCTTATATTATTTGAGTCCGGCTCAACGATATTGACTTGCAAGAACGGTGCTGTCGGTCTGCGGTGCGCTACATTCTGGTTTCCCAATTTCAGTTGACTGGTCGACTCCTCGTTCCCAACACCCGCTTTCCCAATTGAACTCGTGCAATTTATTTGACAAATAAACGAAATCAGGTAAAAGTGCTGCTAACAAGCGGCCTTTTGACCGCTTTTGGCAAAATCTTTCAAATTCTGTGCAGTCATTGGCACAGTGAATGGATAGTTCATCGGCGTTTCATGCCGGCAATTATACTATAAAGAGTACAAAAGATAACATTTATTCTAAAGGCCTTTGTCTGTTAATATATGAACCATGTTGTCTTTCGCAATTCCAGGCGCAAGGATTTGCTTTATCAAATGGCGTGTTTAGATAATTTAATATTTAGGGTAACGTTGTATTATGGCGAATAATGATTATCGTATTCTTGAGCCCCGGGCATTAATCACATAGAGAAGCTGAAGCAAACTGTGAAAATACAACTGTAAAAGTCGTAATGAGATTAATAAAACTACTACTAGCGTGACGGCTAACATTTTTTTAAATCGTGGCATTTTTAGCTCAATTTTCCTCAGGGAGAAGCGATGTGACTTAGATACGGCTCTGACCAGCAGCTACTAGCAGCCAGCCTGAAAGCGATAAAAGAAAACAAATACTGGCTAACATCTACATAATCAACAAACATAAACAAAACCACTATTTGCTCGGCAATAGTAATTGACTTGCCTTGAATGCGAGCAGCCCACAATGGTACGAAGCGTTATTGTATATATATATATATATTTTTTGGTTGTGAATCAATTGGCTTGTATTTAATCAGAAACCCAATCATAACCTGAAAGGATTTGGCTCAGGCCAACACATTTTAGAATCGATATCGTTTTCTTCCTTACATCGCATCTTGTTGTTGTTACAAAGGCTTTATTTTCATTTAACCATAATGATATCACAGCAACAACGTATGAAAACAGGTAGGCACAAGCTGTAATAGTAAATGTAATGTACAAGCTAACCAGCTATTTGGCGCTTTTATCGGCTTTGAATGGCAGAGGTTTTCTTCACTTCTGCATGTTCAACGCATTCAGTTCCGATTCGTCATCGCATTCTGGTTAGTCGAATTAGGTAAGATGTTATCAAAGTACCTGGTATTTGATTTCTCTTAGCCCCAATTTTTTGATTGATTTTCAGCAAACTACAGTGCATTATTCAAAATCTTCTCAGTAAACAAAACATGGCTGCAACTGCGTCGTCGAGCGATCTTTGAAGTAAAAGAACCCCAATCTGCCGCAACAACTTATCCTCCACTCCTCCTCAGCCACCTCAATAATCCCTCCATACCAGGAAATCTCAAAAATAACCATTTATTTACAAAGGTAACATACGAATATCAATCAAGAAGAAAGACTCAAGAAGAAAACAAACAGACAAATAAACTAAGAAAGAAAAAAAAACTAAAGTAAAGTAAAAATTAAATTAAATAAATAAGAATTAAAAGGATAGTAACAAAGTAGATGAAGAAGGTTTCCACTGCTCAACACTACTTCAGTTCTCTGATTTAGTGAGTTTATGGAAACTGTCATGTGCTAAAGAGGGTCCGTCTTCTGAGTTATCACAGAGACCTTTGGCGTATCTGATTTTCAGTTCAAGGCTGACGCCAGCCCATCTTGTGGGGTGGGGGCGCTTGTTCACTTCCGGGGCTAGAAAAGAATGGGCGTCTGAAAGGTATTAGTAACATTTGGTAACTGTATTCGTCCCATCGGTGTGCTGGCTGTATCTACCACTCCTGATTGTGAGCAGACGTTCTAGTCTCTACATGTCTTGATGACATGAGCTATGGCTAATCGGCTGGTAATTAAGTGAGTTGCTATGTCGATCTGACAGCATTCGCGAGTATTCTTATGGCTCCGGCGATAACTCGCTGTCTTTGACACAGGAAATGAGACCGGCAAATGAAAAGCACAGTACCCGCGACAATCAAACTTAAATTCGAATCGTAACGACATGTTGTTCGCAAAGCTAGCTAGCAGTGAACTTCTTGTAGCAAGAAAATATGTTACAGAAATATTACGACATTTAACAAAAATATGATTATCTTTTCCTTTAACTACCTTGCCTTTATTCGCGGATAGTTATGCCCATGGCGAGTGCAATCCCATTCATTAATAATAATGCATTTTATCAGACTTAGCCATAGGTGGCTGCCCCGTATGATCGGTGGTATAACGTTCGGTTTATTGAAGAATGCCGGTGGTTAATATGGCCCGAAGCAACGAAATTCCCCGCTCACTGTTCTCCCATAATAATGGAGCCACGGAGGAAACACGCTTAGCGAACTGACCACTGCTCCTCCCATTTTCCCCCGGTATGGCGCATCAACAACCCCGCCGTTTGATTACTAGTATTGACTCGATTGTGTCGAACTGATCGCGAAGTTGAACTATTCAACATTCCGTATCACGCTAAGCGAGGAAAAATGGTCGGCGTCTGCGATGGCAGCTCATTCGGCGTCGCCAGGGGCAGCCAGCGGCGGCTTGTCGCAGTGTGAAGCTTGCTGCGTGTTACCCCGCGAGCGCTGTCTGAAGCGCAACAGCATACGACGGGGACAAGATTCATTGGCCAAGCCTGTAAAGAAAACATTGTTGCCGTCAGCGCGAAGAAGGATTTGAGAAATTCTCCTGTCTTTTATTCAGGCTGTAACGAAAACCAAATTGTGTTTATCTGTTGGTGTCTGGTGTTGTGAGAAAATGGAAACCAGTGGAGCATCTCAGTGATGACCAGACTGCACCAGATAATTTACCGCTTAAATACCGACCTGAAGAATTGCTTTGGCCCATGACTCTCCATTGCTATTCATGGGAAATAACGAAAATGTATGATGCGTTGTCGCTTCGGCATCAAATCTTGTGCAGTGTCGAAGTGGCTGTCAAACCGAACCTGGCACCTGCTCACTTACATCTGATTCTGTTTTTGGAGAACATTTGACGAGTGACTGTGTTGAACCCGCTTAACTGCGCGGTAGGCGAAGGAGTCAGCAATATTCACGACGGCGTAATGTGCTTTACAAGGCACCGAACTGTGCCGACCAAGAAGATAACGACTGTAGTATTGAGCCTTACGTTTTTCAATCTTGGTTATAAGGTGATTCAATCGAACCAGGTTCAATTTTGAATGCCGTACCCAACGAAGTCTTCAAAACGGCTTTGGCATTCGGCATTGTTTCTCGGTGCTTACCACCCTGAAAACAGGTGCTTTAGAAACGATTCCTGGCGTATATTCGCGCCTATATACGGCGAAGGCACAGAGGGCGGCGACATCGCATGTTGCTTCTTTGCTGTCGAAATGGTCACTGGGTTTCGTACTGTCTGGCTGACCGTACCATGCATATGGATGATTGAAGAAAAGACTGTGAGCGCTGAAAAACCTCAATCTGCTAGTTATGTTTCTGCACAGAAGCGCAAGCATGCGTTATTCAAATCCGCGCTCGGCGATGTCCTGAACCGCGTGAAAAATTTTGGGTACCAAGGGTTTGTTCATTTTCCCGACGCGGCGCTGTATTGTTGGCTCCTTTGGCACGATTATAGCAGACCACCTAGTAACCACTAAGAGATGGTTATCTCATTGCTACGCCAGCATGAAAAGCTAAACATATATGTTAATGTAAAACTTGTGTGAGCGCGGCGATCACTTGTCCTGTTAGGCACCAGTCTTGTCAACTCCTATTTCCAGGCGCTGACTCCTTCGCAAATGTTTATTAAGAAGAGGAGGTGAAAAATTGGGGAAATTTCAATAAGCTGTATTCGGCTCTCTGGCATCTTCTGTTCTTGGGAGCTGACTGTGACGACAGCTTTGTTGCTCGATGTGCTTTGATACTATGGTGGGCATGATATCGATATTAATTCCACGATTCCCGACCAAACTAACATGCCTAGCGATGGCTCAATTTAAAAAGAGGTTGTTACATGTTACAGCATAACATGCGGGGCAGCAGCAGGGTAGAGTTAGAACTGTAGCCATACTGGTAGGTTAAATTTACAATTATAGTGTCTTGTAAATATGAATAGTTACTTATCATTTAATTGTAATTTAATTTTGATGTGGCCGCTTCTTAACCACATTCTTGAGGCCAGTGTTGCGGCCCTTGGCGTTATTTCTTTTTCTCGACCTTCTCTTCCTCCCGAATGCGATTGGAAGGAAGGCTTTCATGAGGCTTATCAACCTGAAACTGCCGCGTCCCTTTGGGGGCTACAATCTGTGACACCAGCTGCTTCTTTGTTTTATTCCGCCTATCGCGAATGTGCTTATTATTATTATTGTCTGGGCAATAAGATTGTTATGCCTTACGAACCCCATTGTCTGCTGTTATGGTTTGATTTCGGCTTCCATGGCAGTGTATAATGTAATTATTGTGGTATTGATGTGTGATATTATAATATAATATAATGTTGTGTCGCTATTGTAATAGTTTATGAAGGGACCTATTATTCTTCTTCAACTATTTTTGTAACCTGTAATTTCCTTTACGTCAGAAGTTTTCGGCCTATGCATATAAATACACTATGATTACAATGCAGTGCAGTTGTGAATTTGTCCACAGGAGGCCAAATGCACGCTTTCTGGTTTTGGAGAGTGAGCGTCTGGCTACAATGTCCGTTTTCAGCGTTGTTTTAAAATAGGCTACTTTCTCGCCGTTTTTGAAGATTATATGGCCATGGTTTATGAGAAAGGCCCTATGGGT
>JAINUG010000184.1:1771318-1982102 GCA_029706075.1 Aldrovandia affinis | reverse complement strand
TACTGTCTCAGTAAAACTTTGTCATTTGCCTATTCAAGGCTTGGAGGCAAATTTATTTAAAAAATTCTGTTTCAGAAAAACCAAGCCATTGGCCTTTTCACCAATTTGAGACTCTTTTTTCAATTCACTTGTTCAGTCTTAGAATTTCTTTTGCAATTGGCCTATTCAAGTCTGTTAGTATAGAACCTCCCTACGCACTTTACTGTCTCAGTAAAAACTTTGTCATTAGCCTATTCAAGGCTTGGAGGCAAATTTATTTTTAAAAAATTCTGTTTCAGAAAACCAAGCCATTGGCCTTTTCACCAATTTGAGACTCTTTTTTCAATTCACTTGTTCAGTCTTAGAAGAAAATTTGCCATTGGCCTTTTTTCAACAAATTGAGGCTATGTTTTTTTCAATTCACTTGTACAGTCTTTTGAATTTCTTTTGCTATTGGCCTATTCAAGTCTGTTAGTATAGAACCTCCCTACGCACTTTACTGTCTCAGTAAAAACTTTGTCATTTGCCTATTCAAGGCTTGGAGGCAAATTTATTTAAAAAATTCTGTTTCAGAAAAACCAAGCCATTGGCCTTTTCACCAATTTGAGACTCTTTTTCAATTCACTTGTTCAGTCTTAGAAGAAAATTTGCCATTGGCCTTTTTCACCAAATTGAGGCTATGTTTTTCAATTCACTTGTACAGTCTTTGAATTTCTTTTTCTGCAATTGGCTTATTCAAGTCTGTTAGTATAGAACCTCCCTACGCACTTTACTGTCTCAGTAAAAACTTTGTCATTTGCCTATTCAAGGCTTGGAGGCAAATTTATTTTAAAAAATTCTGTTTCAGAAAAAACCAAGCCATTGGCCTTTTCACCAATTTGAGACTCTTTTTTCAATTCACTTGTTCAGTCTTAGAAGAAAATTTGCCATTGGCCTTTTTCAACAAATTGAGGCTATGTTTTTTCAATTCACTTGTACAGTCTTTGAATTTCTTTTGCAATTGGCCTATTCAAGTCTGTTAGTATAGAACCTCCCTACGCACTTTACTGTCTCAGTAAAAACTTTGTCATTTGCCTATTCAAGGCTTGGAGGCAAATTTATTTTAAAAAAATTCTGTTTCAAAAAAACAAAAAAACCAAGCCATTGGCCTTTTCACCAATTTGAGACTCTTTTTTCAATTCACTTGTTCAGTCTTAGAAGAAAATTTGCCATTGGCCTTTTTCAACAAATTGAGGCTATGTTTTTTCAATTCACTTGTACAGTCTTTGAATTTCTTTTGCAATTGGCCTATTCAAGTCTGTTAGTATAGAACCTCCTACGCACTTTACTGTCTTAGTAAAAACTTTGTCATTTGCCTATTCAAGGCTTGGAGGCAAATGTATTTAAAAAATTCTGTTTCAGAAAAACCAAGCCATTGGCCTTTTCAGCAATTTGAGACTCTTTTTCATTTCACTTGTTCAGTCTTAGAAGAAAATTTGCCATTGGCCTTTTCACCAAATTGAGGCTATGTTTTTTCAATTCACTTGTACAGTCTTTGAATTTCTTTTGCAATTGGCTTATTCAAGTCTGTTAGTATAGAACCTCCCTACGCACTTTACTGTCTCAGTAAAAACTTTGTCATTTGCCTATTCAAGGCTTGAGGCAAATTTATTTTAAAAAATTCTGTTTCAGAAAAACCAAGCCATTGGCCTTTTCACCAATTTGAGACTCTTTTTCAATTCACTTGTTCAGTCTTAGAAGAAAATTTGCCATTGGCCTTTTCAACAAATTGAGGCTATGTTTTTTCAATTCACTTGTACAGTCTTTGAATTTCTTTTGCAATTGGCCTATTCAAGTCTGTTAGTATAGAACCTCCTACGCACTTTACTGTCTCAGTAAAAACTTTGTCATTTGCCTATTCAAGGCTTGGAGGCAAATTTATTTTAAAAATTCTGTTTCAGAAAAACCAAGCCATTGGCCTTTTCACAAATTTGAGACTCTTTTTTCAATTCACTTGTTCAGTCTTAGAAGAAGATTTGCCATTGGCCTTTTTCACCAAATTGAGGCTATGTTTTTTCAATTCACTTGTACAGTCTTTGAATTTCTTTTGCAATTGGCCTATTCAAGTCTGTTAGTATAGAACCTCCCTACGCACTTTACTGTCTCAGTAAAAACTTTGTCATTTGCCTATTCAAGGCTTGGAGGCAAATTTATTTAAAAAAATTCTGTTTCAGAAAAAACCAAGCCATTGGCCTTTTCACCAATTTGAGACTCTTTTTTCAATTCACTTGTTCAGTCTTAGAAGAAAATTTGCCATTGGCCTTTTTCAACAAATTGAGGCTATGTTTTTTCAATTCACTTGTACAGTCTTTGAATTTCTTTTGCAATTGGCCTATTCAAGTCTGTTAGTATAGAACCTCCCTACGCACTTTACTGTCTCAGTAAAAACTTTGTCATTTGCCTATTCAAGGCTTGGAGGCAAATGTATTTAAAAATTCTGTTTCAGAAAACCAAGCCATTGGCCTTTTCAGCAATTTGAGACTCTTTTTCATTTCACTTGTTCAGTCTTAGAAGAAAATTTGCCATTGGCCTTTTTCAACAAATTGAGGCTATGTTTTTTCAATTAACTTGTACAGTCTTTGAATTTCTTTTGCAATTGGCCTATTCAAGTCTGTTAGTATAGAACCTCCCTACGCACTTTACTGTCTCAGTAAAAACTTTGTCATTTGCCTATTCAAGGCTTGGAGGCAAATTTATTTTAAAAATTCTGTTTCAGAAAAACCAAGCCATTGGCCTTTTCACCAATTTGAGACTCTTTTTTCAATTCACTTGTTCAGTCTTAGAAGAAGATTTGCCATTGGCCTTTTTCACCAAATTGAGGCTATGTTTTTTCAATTCACTTGTACAGTCTTTGAATTTATTTTGCAATTGGCCTATTCAAGTCTGTTAGTATAGAACCTCCCTACGCACTTTACTGTCTCAGTAAAAACTTTGTCATTTGCCTATTCAAGGCTTGGAGGCAAATTTATTTAAAAAAATTCTGTTTCAGAAAAACCAAGCCATTGGCCTTTTCACCAATTTGAGACTATTTTTTCAATTCACTTGTTCAGTCTTAGAAGAACAACCCGCCTAAATCTGCCTCGAAAAAGGCTCAGAACAAGGCCGACCGGCTTGAAGAAACGGGGGAAGAAGCTAGCATGCTAACTACCCATGGAATTTCTGGAAGCGGCAGGGATTTTAGAAGCAATTTCAGCCCTGAAGGACGACTTCAGCTCCAAATTCGACGGAGTTCTGGCTGCAATAAATGGGATCAAATTGGACTTCAAAGATTTCTCAGGGAGACTGGGGCAGGCGGAGGATCGGATTGGTGGTATAGAGGACGATGTCGCCGGCCATAAAACCAAAACCTGGAGAAAAAGGTGTCTGAATTTACCTCCAAAATGGACGATCTGGAGAACAGGAATCGACGCTCGAATCTGACTCGTGAATCTCCCGGAGAGAGTCGAAAAGGGCAATGCAGTTGCTTTTCTGGAAAAGCGGCTGCCTGATGCCCTGGGTCCGGAGACCTTCCCTGCTCTATTGATTATCGAAAGGGCTCACAGATTACCGGGCGTATTCCTCTGCTCCACGAGTCATGATAATGAAGTTCTTAAATTTTCAAGACAAGATCCGACTCATGCAGGCAGCCAGAAACAAGGGTAAAATCATGTTCGACGACCACCGTGTCATGATTTTCCAAGACCTGTCCACAGAAGTCCACAAGAAAGGAACCTCTTCGATGAGGTTAAACAACGTCTACGAAAACCCGAAGATCAAATACGGATTCATCTACCCTGCTAAATGTAGCCTGTTTCACGAGGGGAAACCTCATGTGTTCGCTGACCCTTCAAGCGTGGAATTGTTTATGAAGGACCTGAAGCCGAGCTAGCTGGTCGGCTAGCGGGATTGGGATGAACGCTGTCAGTGACTGAATTTTCTGGCGGCAACAGGTGATGAAAACTTCAAATTGAGTGTTTTCTTTTCAACTACTACGGAAAGGTATTGTTTTCAGCTCAGGCACTTTGTAACGTTGCTTTCCTGTAGTTATTGTCGGTGTTTTAGTTTGTTTTTATGGGTTGCGTGCCGATTCTCTTCTCTGGCTAATTCGCCGGGGCTGTACACTCATGCGTGGGGGGCGGAGAGTTGGGATGCAGCCTAAACTGTTCCACCATTTGTTAACCATTGATGCGGTTTTAATTCTGCAGCCAGATACATATGTACATTTTCTTGTTCGTTTAAAGTTTGTGGCTTTATTTTGGGACTCGCCAGTTCTTGTCTGCGCCTCTTTTTGTGGATCAGTTGAGCACCTAGTCGTTCTCAATGTTGCGAGGGAAATCTTGCTGTCTCGATTAGGAGATGGCGCTGGGATTAAGTTGGGGGTTATGAATGTACATGAATGTGTTAATGACATGCGATCTAAATGTTTTAATGACAAGGTTACAATTTACAGATATGTTGGTGCTTATTTTCATTACATTTATTAAATGGTTGGCATTTCTCATACTTGATTGGCGGGTGGGGGGCGGAGAGTTGGGATGCAGCCTAAACTGTTCCACCATTTGTTAACCATTGATGCGGTTTTAATTCTGCAGCCAGATACATATGTACATTTTCTTGTTCGTTTAAAGTTTGTGGCTTTATTTTGGGACTCGCCAGTTCTTGTCTGCGCCTCTTTTTTGTGGATCAGTTGAGCACCTAGTCGTTCTCAATGTTGCGAGGGAAATCTTGCTGTCTCGATTAGGGAGATGGCGCTGGGATTAAGTTGGGGGTTATGAATGTACATGAATGTGTTAATGACATGCGATCTAAATGTTTTAATGACAAGGTTACAATTTACAGATATGTTGGTGCTTATTTTCATTACATTTATTAAATGGTTGGCATTTCTCATACTTGATTGGCGGGTGGGGGGCGGAGAGTTGGGATGCAGCCTAAACTGTTCCACCATTTGTTAACCATTGATGCGGTTTTAATTCTGCAGCCAGATACATATGTACATTTTCTTGTTCGTTTAAAGTTTGTGGCTTTATTTTGGGACTCGCCAGTTCTTGTCTGCGCTCTTTTTGTGGATCAGTTGAGCACCTAGTCGTTCTCAATGTTGCGAGGGAAATCTTGCTGTCTCGATTAGGGAGATGGCGCTGGGATTAAGTTGGGGGTTATGAATGTACATGAATGTGTTAATGACATGCGATCTAAATGTTTTAATGACAAGGTTACAATTTACAGATATGTTGGTGCTTATTTTCATTACATTTATTAAATGGTTGGCATTTCTCATACTTGATTGCGTTTGATATGGCTTCTAATGTCAATTTAAAGTTTACGTCCTGGAATGGTGCAGTGGATAGCGCTGTCGCCTCACAGCAAGAAGGTCTCGGGTTCGAATCCAGGCCGGGGGCCTTTCTGTGCGGAGTTTGCATGTTCTCCCGTGTGTCCGCGTGGGTTTCCTCCGGGTACTCCGGTTTCTTCCCACAGTCCAAAGACATGCACGTTAGGCTAATTGGAGAGTCTAAATTGCCCGTAGGTATGAGTGTGTGAGTGAATGGTGTGTGTGCCCTGCGATGGATTGGCGACCTGTCCAGGGTGTATTCCTGCCTCTCGCCCGGAACGCATGCTGGGATAGGCTCCAGCCCCCCCCCCGCGACCCTGACCAGGAATAAGCGGCTTAGATAATGGATGGATGGATGGATGGACGTCCTGGAATGTTAGAAGCTTGGGTAAATTAGCTAAAGTGAAGCAAGTAATTCGTAGGCTTAAACAACTTAAATCATCAGTCGTCTATCTTCAGGAAACTATAGTCTATTGTCAGATGGCCCGGGCAAGTAATTTCAGCCTCTTACTTATCTCACACCCGAGGGGTGATGATCCTAATTCACAGATCTGTTCCCTTTAGAGTGGACAACGTAATCCGTGATATAGGGGGTCGATATTTGATTGTCCAGGTACATTGATAAATGAAAAGATAAACATGATCAATGTATACGGCCCAAACGATGATAATCCCAAATTCTTTGAAAATGTATTTCTATTAATTGCTTCTCTCCCAGGGAAAACTCTTATGGCAGGTGACTTCAACTGCACTTCAGATCCTAAATTGGACCATTTATCCGGGGTGGACTCTTCTCATATACAGAGTAGAAAGAAGCTGTTACAATACATGAATGATTCGAACCTGTGTGATGAGTTTAAACTAGAATTTTCTAGTTAATCTTCCTCAAGCGCTGATAACACTTATTTTGAAACCTAATAAGTCTCCTACCAATTGCACATCATATAGACCTATTTCACTACTTAACACCGATGCTAAGATTATCTCTAAGGTCATGGCTAGAAGATTTGAGTTGGTGCTTCCTACTGTGATCAATCCAGATCAGAATGGTTTCGTAAAAAAACACCAGGCCTTCCACAATGTCAGAGGTGACCCCTGACACTGCCATTCTAATGATAATTAGATGCTGAAAAAGGGTTTGATGTGCTGTTGCGCTTTGGGGTGGGTAATTACTTTCAAAAATGGATTGAGATATCTAGAATGGCATTTAGAGAGATGCAAGGCCGAAATTACCATATATATTGGGGGGGACACATCCCCCCCAATATTCAGATATGCTCAAAATGTCCCCCCCAATATATAGCCTAGCTGATATATTTAAAAAAAAATGTCCCCCAATGTTGACTCCATGGTTACGGCCTTGGAGAGATGCAACACCCACGTGACCTTGCTCAAAATGAAAATGTTATATGTATCATTATCTGCACGTGCTGTCGAAGTCTCCAGTTTTACTTTTTGGCTAACTGTTATAGCCATTCTAACCAACACATTGGTTACAGTCTAAATTATGATAAAGCATATGACGAGTTTCGTTCCAATACGAACCTTATCTGTGTTCAAAATATATCAGATTCTGAAATCATACATAGCCTATATGTGTGTTTAAAAATGCGTTTCTCCGCAAAACGCAATAGCCTATACCACAGATCAGATGTATGTTTTTTTCCATAACGCTACATATCCATTGTGCAGCTGGATAAAATAAAACAAGGGTAAAAATAACGACCCTCGACCATCAGTACAGTTATAGGACATTCCTGTTGATTACAGTTCAACCGAAAGTAGCGGAAGAGAAATGTTAAAATAAATACAATCTTTGCGAGATTCAATACAAAACAGCGTCCGAAAATTGAAGAAAACGGGCTGGTAAGAACTGTGTTTTCATACAAGTGAAAGGTGGGTGAATCCAACATTTATTCCTCTGTTTACATTTCTCATCTTTGATACTTGACTTGTCTTGTAAATGGCCTATATTTAGTCAAAAAATAAAAGAATGTCTCCAAAGACATGGATAATTGCAAACGCTCACCGTTGCCTACAGTAGTCTATATAGGACAGAATAAGTACATGGTATTAGAGGCGGTCGCCGCTCCGTAGCGTAATCGAGACGGAGCGTAATCGAGTGTATAATAAAGAGCCCGTGCTCTTTATTATACACTCGATTACGCTCCGTCTTTGCGTTCTCTGCCGGTAATGTGACCATGAGGGTACAGGGCGTAACACGCACCCACTGACCGAGATGTAGTTCTTCGTCGCTGAACGTAGTCAAATTTATGCATGTGCACAATACTTTTCTAATATTAGCTTGGAAAATGTTCAGGGGACAGAATTCCATTTGTATGAATGTGGGGGGGACGTGTCCCCCTCGTCTGCTACGCCCCTGCATGGTATACTTTGAATATATAACGTAACATGAAAAGTTATTGTGGCTCCGTTTACTATAGCCGTGTTATGCTAGTTGTACTGCATGGCTCAGGTCACAGTTTTTGCTTGCTAGTGCCATGTGTCCAAACTATACTATCTTGTAACCCACAAGAAAACAGAAAACAGGTTGGAAAGAACTTTGTTTTAATACAAGTCAAAGGTAGGTGAATCCAACATTTCTTACTCTGCTTACAATTCCACAATTCAAAAACGTCTGTGGCATCCATCAACATTCAAGGCAGAGCTTGGGTGCGACTTGACAGCATTTTCCACGGACAAATTGCTTGCACTTGTAACAAATGTCACAAGTTTTGTTCCCTTGACATTTGGACACCTGACACTGTTTCCTCTTCACTGGCCTCTCTTCCTGAGGCGTGTTGGGAGCTTGTGGACTGCATAGCGGTGTATGGGCTGTGCGTCTTGGAGTACGTAAGCCTAGTGCTGCCTTTGCCATCATGTGATTTACATGCAACTCCTTTGTCAGCTCAAGAATAAACCTTCTCCGGCTGATTGTTTTGTCCATGCACTGCATGTACAAAATATGGGCATTGATGGCAGCCAGATCTAAAATGTTGTAGAACACAGCAACTGGCCAATGGCGACTGCCTCCTTTGACTGAATACAACCGTGCCATCTGATCCAACACATCCACTCCCATTTTTGTGTTGTTATAATGCGTTTCGGGCAATTTCTTTGCGCCATTGTCAATCGCTACTGATGGGTGCATGGTGCTCAAGATGCACACATTTTTCTTTGGCTTGCATTGATAAACAGTGAGTGTAGCTTTTCCAGATTGTAGTGGAAAATCTGTCTTTATTCTGTGCCTGTGCAGAAGGGGGCACTTCTCTCCAAAACATTTTCATGGTACCAACAATGGTGGTTTTGTTCGCAAAGAGTTTGTTTGCCAGAGCGATCGAGGTGAAGAAATTGTCTGAAGTTATATTGTCAGCCAACCGTTCACCGACAGGCCTCGTCTCATCTTTCCCAAGATATGAGAAAGCGTGTATTTCGTTTCTTCGTTGGCTGCGATCCAGAAATGTATTCCAAATTTGTCTGGTTTCGTAGCTATATACTGCATGAAGCGACATCGTGCTTTGGTAGGGAACAACAGCTCGTCAACAGTTGTTTTCTCCAGGTGTGTAACATGCAATACTGTTGCCTACAAATTTGTTCCAGATCTCTGAAATCATGGCAAATTTGTCTTTCTCAAGGCGTGTAGCCCTTGTGTTCTTTTCATCAAAACGCAGATAGTGCATTATGTCTCTAAACCTTTGCTGCGACATGGTTTCATTGAAAACCGGATTGCCCAAGTCAGAAGACCAGGGGCCTCATTTATAAAAAGTTGCGTAGAAACCATCCTATATTTGATCTAAGATCATTTCTGAAATGTGCGTAAGTGTGATTCAGAGAAACTGAACGTACGCACAAAAAAACCTGCGTACGCCAGTCCCCCAGATCTTGAAATTGTGCGCAGGTGAATGGTTTTAGATCTCCGCCTTGTAAACGCCCCCTAATTAATATCATTAGCATATAAAGGAACCCGAAACAAATCCTCTATTTGATAATGGCGAGCTGCAAGAAAAATAATTTTAGCGAGGCCGAAATCGAGGTCCTGTTGGCGGAGGCGCAGATGCGTGCAGGGACGCTGTTTTGGAGCCTTTCCAGTGGCTTTACCAGTAAAACCAAGTACGTGGCCTGGCAGTCTGTAGCACAGGCTGTGAACACAGGCTGTCCAGCAAAGGAGGACGTAGGACGTAAAGAAAAAGTGGTCTGATTTAAAACTGAGGTCAAAATCTCGAATAACTCGTTCCCTTCTTATTGCGCGGTTGGCGATATCTTCGAGAAGCGAAGCCATTCTTCCTCTTACAAACCACTGCATTATTGGACATTTTATAGCCTACAGATTTACCGAAATGTTTTACACGTGTGTAACCATAATATGTATTAAATACATTTAAAGGATGTGTCAATTATGCTAATAGGGGTAGTTTTGGAAAACCAATGTGTGTTTTTGTTTTGTTTTCCACAAGTAGCCTGGCTTATGTTGTTTTAATTTATTAATACATTTATTGTGCAAACCTTTACGTATAGCCTAAGCAATGTGTTCAATCTGGTAATACTACTACTACTACTACTACTAATAATAATAATAATAATAATGAGGAAACAATTAGGCAGCAGACGACATGTTGGCGCTGTTAGATTTCCGAATACATTTTACATTACATTTACATTTTAAGCATTTAGCAGACGCTCTTATCCAGAGCGACTTACAATATGTACATTAATACATGGTAGGAACAATCATAGTACGCGCAAGAGATCAGTGCAGTAATACAGCAATAAACCATTGCAGGCAGCTGCGTACCATACCTGTAACACTGGGAAGGAAAAGGTTAGTCAATTATTATTTTTTAATGGAGTAAGCAGGGGTATACAGTGTTGAGCAAGTAGGCAGTGGTGATGACAATTAGCTAGATGTACAGAATTCAGTGGTAGTGGAGTCTGAAAAGGTGGGTTTTGAGTCTCTTGCGGAAGATCGCAAGTGATTCCGCGGTCCTGACCGATTGCGGAAGATAGTTCCACCAGCGAGGGGTCAGGACAGAGAAGAGACGAGACCGCGAATACCTGCAGTACTCCAACATTGCCACAAGGAAACGTGCGTATGCCAAGTTGAAACCTGACGTGGAGCTGAGTACTTTTCCACGTCAAAGACCGTTTTTATAAATCTGAACTTATTTGAGCGTACGCACGTTCTAAGATCAAATCTGTGCGTAAGTACGTTTTATAAATGAGGCCCCAGAAGTCTTCTAAATCCATGCTTTTTCTGCCGCTTATTCCTCGTATATACAGCATGAACGAATGCCTTCAATTCATCGACCGATAGGTCCCAATTCTCTGCTCCCGTCTCTGTGGGCTTCTGCCATAGTGCAATTTAGAATCTGCTCCCACATTTCCATGTCAATCAAACATAGCAGACTGCTCACTGGACTTTCAATATTCCCCTTTGCTTGCCGTGCCTGGCTTTTCTTGTATGATGTTGTCACGGTTGTTCCCCTGAACCACCACCAGATGGCAGTGTTGTGCCTTCCTTTAATGGGCTCTCACCTGAACTTATTTACTAATCACCTTCCTATAAATACTCACACCTGGATTCGTTCTATGCGAAATCGTAAGCCATTGTTACGATTTAGCCGGTAAGGTATGTAGCGTCTTTTTAAAGATACTACACAAAGATACTACTCAAAGAAACTCACTCAAAGAAACTTACTCTAGGAACAAAGCATCTCTTAGCAAATGTAGGACTTCTTTTTCTTGTTACCCGATTTAGGAAACCTACTCGCTCCCCCTGAGTTAGTTTGGTTTTCCGGTTAGACAGTCTGTGGACTGTGTTTCGGGTTTCATTTCTTTCGCTGGTTATTGGGCTCTTCTAGCCGTTTATCGTTTTATTCAAACACTCGGTGTTGGTGATTTAGTTATTCCTTTTTTGTGTCTTTGTGGCACCTAGTCACCCGTTGGGTGATATTTTCGGTTTTCCCCCTTTTTGTTATTGTTTTTCCTAGTCTCTGTTTATTCAGAGTTTGTGGTCAAACTGTATAATTACAGTTTAACTTATCGATACCCCTGGGGTTCTGCGATTGACACCAATCCCTTAACCCACCATCACAGTACGATTTCGCCATGAACACGGCGTCAGCGGATCCCCGCGGTATCGAACAAATAGCAGAGTTGCAAAGCAGAGAAATGGAGAGACAGAGAACGACCATAGAAATTTTATTAGAACAACAACGAGTCATGCAAAACAACCAGGCTAGTATGGTCTCGTCTGTTCAAAGTCTGGAGGGCTTGATCCAGACAATGGTCGACGGTCGTCCCCAAACTGCGGTAGGATTCGCCGGTCCTAATCCGGTCGTCACTCCTCGCTGGGGCACACCTGTGGGAGAGGGATTACGAGAGGCAAAAATTCAGCTTCCTCCTCGTTTTTAGCGGCGAGTCCGGTAAATGTCGGGGTTTTTTAGCTCAGTGCCAAATCGTATTCCAGACTCAGCCATCTAGATATAGCTCAGAGGAGTCGCGAGTGGCACTCGTGCTATCATTATTATCGGGGGCAGCCCTCGAGTGGGCAGTACCTCTTATTCGCTCTCAAGCACCGGTATTGACAGACTCGCTGGGTTTAATGAAGAGAATGGAGTTGGTTTTCGACCACGAGCTTCACGACAGCGAATCTGCGACTAAATTGACGCGCATGCGCCAGGGTAACCAAAGCGTGGCGGAATTCTCGATTTCCTTCCGTACTCTCGCGGGAGTTACAGGGTGGCCTGAGAATCCTCTCATAACGTTGTTTACTAACGCGCTATCTGATCCGGTGAGAGACGCGCTAGCTACCATTGGCATTCCCGATTCACTAGATGAACTAATTACCATCGCTATACGGATCGATAACCGTATTAGGGAACGCCAGCGAGAGAGAGGGGACAGAGAGCACCTGGTACCTACGAAAGGGTTCTTACCTCTGTTTCCTAAGCGCTTGGGCAAAGCAGACGAACCCATGGAAGTAGACAGTGCTAGTTTTCGGGTCCCGGCCAGAGGGGATGCGGACTTTTGTCGGTACTGTCGACTGACGGGTCACGTTATTAAAAATTGTTCCACACTTAAGGGAAAACAAATAGTCTCATCATCGGGCCGGAAGCCGGTAGTGAGACATCAGTCCTCTTTCTTCCGAACCTTCATTCCTGTTGAACTATCCTGGGGAGACAAAACATTAAAATAAACGTTTCTTGATTCAGGAGCTGTTGATTGTTTTGTGGACTCCGGGTGGGCTAAAGGAATTCACTTACCTATTCGGGTTCTTTCACAATCTTGTGGTGTTACCGCTCTTGATGGTCGTCCGCTGGGTTCCGGTCGCATTAAGGAATCCACGGAGACTGTAAACATGCGGATCGCTACGGCGAACACACAGAACAAATTAAGTTTTTTTGGTCGAGTCGCCTACGTACCCATTAGTTCTCGGACACTCCTGGTTAATAAAACATCAACCACAGGTGAACTGGGGTAGTCATAAAAACCCTATTGTTCAATGGGGGGATCAGTGTTCTCTTGGTTGTTTACCTTTTATTCCGTCGTCTTCCGGTTTCGGTGGGCCTAAAAATCACGAGACCGATTCGGAGACCGACGAATCTATTTACTATTCGCCTAATCATGCTCCCTCATCCGTACACTCCAATGAGACGGAGAACGAACTCGAATGGGATCCTCAGTGTGCTTGGGAAGTCCCACTGGAGGAGTCCACAGCCGAGGAGATTAGTGACCTGGAATCCTTACCTTTTGATTCTTTAGAGGCAGACATGCCGTCTACGGACGATGAGCCCAATTATTCACGAGTTCCGAAAAGATCGGTTAGCTACTCCAGTTCCGATTCCCATAAAAAATTCCGAACTGCCCCCATTGAGCACGAGTTTCCAAGGGATAAGGAGGGAATGGAACTCATGAGTGTGGAATGCTACTCGCTACCTTCCGGCATTCCAAAGACTTATTCCGATCTTAGCGAGGTGTTTAGTAAGCAAAGGGCTACCAAGCTACCTCCGCACCGGTCTTATGATTGCGCTATTGAGCTTCACCCAGGTACAGTTCCCCCACGTGGATCCCTATATTCACTATCTATACCTGAGAGTGCGGCTATGAAGAGATACATTTCGGAATCTCTAACTAATGGTTTTATCAGGCCATCCACGTCTCCTGCTGGGGCGGGGTTCTTTTTTGTCGGAAAAAAGGATGGGGGATTACGACCGTGTATCGATTATAGAGGGTTAAATAATATTACCATAAAGAATCGGTACCCTCTTCCACTTATGAACTCCGCGTTTGAACGTCTCCAAGGAGCGTCTATTTTTCTAAGTTGGACCTTCGCAACGCATATAATTTGGTTCGCATCCGTCAGGGTGATGAGTGGAAAACAGCATTTAATACGCACAATGGTCATTATGAATACCTGGTTATGCCATTCGGCCTCACGTGCGCGCCGGCTGTCTTCCAGGCGTTTGTTAATGACGTACTCAGAGAGATGTTGGAGAAATCGGTGTTCGTTTATCTTGACGACATTTTGATTTTCTCCAATTCTCTCTCTGAGCACGTGAAACACGTCAGACAGGTATTAAAATGCTTGTTAGAAGCCCAATTATTTGTAAAAGCAGAGAAATGTGTGTTTCATGTACCTTCAGTGTCCTTCCTAGGATTCATTGTCGCAGAGGGCAGGATCCAAATGGACCCCAATAAAGTGACTGCGGTCAGGGATTGGCCTGCTCCGGGTTCTGTTAAACAGGTGCAGCGGTTTCTGGGGTTCGCAAATTTTTATAGACGGTTTATCCGTAATTTTAGTTCAGTGGTCGCTCCCATCACGGCTTACCAAAAAGACAACGGTTCCCTCTCGGTTCCAATGGTCTCCTAAAGCGGAGGCGGCATTCGCTGAACTAAAAAAAAGATTCTGTTCTGAACCCATTTTAATTTCTCCCAATCCATCGTTACCTTTCATTGTAGAGGTTGACGCCTCTGAGCTAGGGTAGGGGCTATACTGTCCCAGCGGTCGGCCATGGACCAAAAGGTTCATCCGTGCACGTATTTTCTCGGAGCCTTTCGCCTGCCGAGAGGAATTACAATGTCGGGGATCGGGAGTTATTAGCGGTTAAAATGGCGCTGGAGGAATGGCGTCATTGGCTAGAGGGGCGGAACATCCCTTTACGGTCTGGACAGATCATAAAATTTAGAATACATCCAGGGACTCAACGTCGTAATTCGCGGCAAGCTCGATGGGCATTATTTTTTACTAGGTTTCATTTTTTGTTGACTTACCGTCCTGGTTCAAAAATATTAAACCTGACGCCTTGTCGCGCTTGTACGATGGGTCCGAACGGGATCATCCGCCCACACCCATTATTCCCACCGCACAGATTTTATCTCCGGTTTTATGGGAGATAGAAAGAGTGGTGCATGAGGCCCAACGCCTTGAGCCTGATCCTGGTGGGGTCCACGGGGTGCCTCTTCGTTCCCTCAGGAGCTCGCGCCCAGGTACTGCAGTGGGGTCACTCCTCTCGCTCACAGGTCACCCAGGCGTACACCGTACGCACGATTTCCTGGGTAGACGGTTCTGGTGGCGGGGTATGGAGAGGGACGTGCGGGAGTTTGTTGCTGCCTGTAATATTTGTGCTCGCAACAAAGGTGTCACCGCTGGCACCGTCAGGGTTACTGCGGCCTTTACCGGTTCCTCACCGTCCCTGGAGTCATGTCGCCTTAGACTTCGTCACCGGCTTGCCCAGCTCTAACGGTCATACTGTTATTTTGGTCATAGTTGACCGATTTTCCAAGGCCGCCCACTTCATTGCGCTTCCCAAGCTGCCGTCTGCGCTCGAGACGGCGCATCTTATGATGGACCATGTCTTTCGCCTTCACGGCTTGCCGCAAGACGTAGTGTCCGATCGGGGTCCCCAGTTTGCGTCCAGATTCTGGCGCGCGTTTTGTTCCCTTTTAGGGGCGTCGGTCAGTCTGTCTTCGGGCTTTCACCCACAGACCAATGGACAGACTGAACGCACCAATCAAACTATGGAAAACACTCTCCGGTGTCTGGCCTCCGCCAATCCCACATCGTGGAGCCGGCATCTGGCCTGGGCGGAGTACGCCCATAACACTCTGCGTAATGCGTCGTCAGGTCTCTCTCCTTTCGAGGCTCAATTTGGTTTTCAACCTCCTCTGTTTCCTGAGCTGGAGGGTGACGCAGGGGTTCCCTCCGCAGCGGCCTTTGTGCGACGTTGTCGGGCTACCTGGCGGAGGGTTCGTACGGCACTGTTGCGCGCAGTTGATCGCCAAAAAGAGTTTGCTAATCGCCGTCGGCGGGCAGCTCCATCGTATCGGGTGGGGCAACGGGTTTGGCTTTCTACTCGGGATCTGCCGTTACGGGTAGAGTCCCGGAAACTCGCGCCCGCTTTATTGGACCTTTCAAAATCACCCATAAAATTAACCCGGTCACCGTTCGTTTACAGCTTCCTCAATCTATGCGGATACATCCCCACGTTTCACGTATCCCGCATAAAACCTCTACTTATTAGCGCCTTAGCGTCTCCCGAAATACCGCCGCCGCCGCCTCGTATCATTGGAGGGGTCCTGCTTACACGGTACGGGAGTATTGTGGCTCGCGGCAGTAGGCAGGGAACTCAGTTTCTTGTGGACTGGGAGGGTTACGGTCCTGAGGAGCGTAGTTGGGTCCCGTCCCGGCACATCTTGGATCCATCTTTGATCCAAGATTTTCACCGGCGTGGTTCTGAAGGGTCGTCAGAGTCGCCCCTTAAGGGGGTCCTGTCACGGTTGTTCCCTGAACCACCACCAGATGGCAGTGTTGTGCCTTCCTTTAATGGGCTCTCACCTGAACTTATTTACTAATCACCTTCCTATAAATACTCACACCTGGATTCGTTCTATGCGAAATCGTAAGCCATTGTTACGATTTAGCCGGTAAGGTATGTAGCGTCTTTTTAAAGATACTACACAAAGATACTACTCAAAGAAACTCACTCAAAGAAACTTACTCTAGGAACAAAGCATCTCTTAGCAAATGTAGGACTTCTTTTTCTTGTTACCCGATTTAGGAAACCTACTCGCTCCCCCTGAGTTAGTTTGGTTTTCCGGTTAGACAGTCTGTGGACTGTGTTTCGGGTTTCATTTCTTTCGCTGGTTATTGGGCTCTTCTAGCCGTTTATCGTTTTATTCAAACACTCGGTGTTGGTGATTTAGTTATTCCTTTTTGTGTCTTTGTGGCACCTAGTCACCCGTTGGGTGATATTTTCAGTTTTCCCCTTTTGTTATTGTTTTTTCCTAGTCTCTGTTTATTCAGAGTTTGTGGTCAAACTGTATAATTACAGTTTAACTTATCGATACCCCTGGGGTTCTGCGATTGACACCAATCCCTTAACCCACCATCACAGTACGATTTCGCCATGAACACGGCGTCAGCGGATCCCCGCGGTATCGAACAAATAGCAGAGTTGCAAAGCAGAGAAATGGAGAGACAGAGAACGACCATAGAAATTTTATTAGAACAACAACGAGTCATGCAAAACAACCAGGCTAGTATGGTCTCGTCTGTTCAAAGTCTGGAGGGCTTGATCCAGACAATGGTCGACGGTCGTCCCCAAACTGCGGTAGGATTCGCCGGTCCTAATCCGGTCGTCACTCCTCGCTGGGGCACACCTGTGGGAGAGGGATTACGAGAGGCAAAAATTCAGCTTCCTCCTCGTTTTAGCGGCGAGTCCGGTAAATGTCGGGGTTTTTTAGCTCAGTGCCAAATCGTATTCCAGACTCAGCCATCTAGATATAGCTCAGAGGAGTCGCGAGTGGCACTCGTGCTATCATTATTATCGGGGGCAGCCCTCGAGTGGGCAGTACCTCTTATTCGCTCTCAAGCACCGGTATTGACAGACTCGCTGGGTTTAATGAAGAGAATGGAGTTGGTTTTCGACCACGAGCTTCACGACAGCGAATCTGCGACTAAATTGACGCGCATGCGCCAGGGTAACCAAAGCGTGGCGGAATTCTCGATTTCCTTCCGTACTCTCGCGGGAGTTACAGGGTGGCCTGAGAATCCTCTCATAACGTTGTTTACTAACGCGCTATCTGATCCGGTGAGAGACGCGCTAGCTACCATTGGCATTCCCGATTCACTAGATGAACTAATTACCATCGCTATACGGATCGATAACCGTATTAGGGAACGCCAGCGAGAGAGAGGGGACAGAGAGCACCTGGTACCTACGAAAGGGTTCTTACCTCTGTTTCCTAAGCGCTTGGGCAAAGCAGACGAACCCATGGAAGTAGACAGTGCTAGTTTTCGGGTCCCGGCCAGAGGGGATGCGGACTTTTGTCGGTACTGTCGACTGACGGGTCACGTTATTAAAAATTGTTCCACACTTAAGGAAAAACAAATAGTCTCATCATCGGGCCGGAAGCCGGTAGTGAGACATCAGTCCTCTTTCTTCCGAACCTTCATTCCTGTTGAACTATCCTGGGGAGACAAAACATTAAAATAAACGCGTTTCTTGATTCAGGAGCTGTTGATTGTTTTGTGGACTCCGGGGTGGGCTAAAGGAATTCACTTACCTATTCGGGTTCTTTCACAATCTTGTGGTGTTACCGCTCTTGATGGTCGTCCGCTGGGTTCCGGTCGCATTAAGGAATCCACGGAGACTGTAAACATGCGGATCGCTACGGCGAACACACAGAACAAATTAAGTTTTTTTTTGGTCGAGTCGCCTACGTACCCATTAGTTCTCGGACACTCCTGGTTAATAAAACATCAACCACAGGTGAACTGGGGTAGTCATAAAAACCCTATTGTTCAATGGGGGATCAGTGTTCTCTTGGTTGTTTACCTTTTATTCCGTCGTCTTCCGGTTTTCGGTGGGCCTAAAAATCACGAGACCGATTCGGAGACCGACGAATCTATTTACTATTCGCCTAATCATGCTCCCTCATCCGTACACTCCAATGAGACGGAGAACGAACTCGAATGGGATCCTCAGTGTGCTTGGGAAGTCCCACTGGAGGAGTCCACAGCCGAGAGATTAGTGACCTGGAATCCTTACCTTTTGATTCTTTAGAGGCAGACATGCCGTCTACGGACGATGAGCCCAATTATTCACGAGTTCCGAAAAGATCGGTTAGCTACTCCAGTTCCGATTCCCATAAAAATTTCGAACTGCCCCCATTGAGCACGAGTTTCCAAGGGATAAGGAGGAATGGAACTCATGAGTGTGGAATGCTACTCGCTACCTTCCGGCATTCCAAAGACTTATTCCGATCTTAGCGAGGTGTTTAGTAAGCAAAGGGCTACCAAGCTACCTCCGCACCGGTCTTATGATTGCGCTATTGAGCTTCACCCAGGTACAGTTCCCCACGTGGATCCCTATATTCACTATCTATACCTGAGAGTGCGGCTATGAAGAGATACATTTCGGAATCTCTAACTAATGGTTTTATCAGGCCATCCACGTCTCCTGCTGGGGCGGGGTTCTTTTTTTGTCGGAAAGAAGGATGGGGATTACGACCGTGTATCGATTATAGAGGGTTAAATAATATTACCATAAAGAATCGGTACCCTCTTCCACTTATGAACTCCGCGTTTGAACGTCTCCAAGGAGCGTCTATTTTTCTAAGTTGGACCTTCGCAACGCATATAATTTGGTTCGCATCCGTCAGGGTGATGAGTGGAAAACAGCATTTAATACGCACAATGGTCATTATGAATACCTGGTTATGCCATTCGGCCTCACGTGCGCGCCGGCTGTCTTCCAGGCGTTTGTTAATGACGTACTCAGAGAGATGTTGGAGAAATCGGTGTTCGTTTATCTTGACGACATTTTGATTTTCTCCAATTCTCTCTCTGAGCACGTGAAACACGTCAGACAGGTATTAAAATGCTTGTTAGAAGCCCAATTATTTGTAAAAGCAGAGAAATGTGTGTTTCATGTACCTTCAGTGTCCTTCCTAGGATTCATTGTCGCAGAGGGCAGGATCCAAATGGACCCCAATAAAGTGACTGCGGTCAGGGATTGGCCTGCTCCGGGTTCTGTTAAACAGGTGCAGCGGTTTCTGGGGTTCGCAAATTTTTATAGACGGTTTATCCGTAATTTTAGTTCAGTGGTCGCTCCCATCACGGCGCTTACCAAAAGACAACGGTTCCCTCTCGGTTCCAATGGTCTCCTAAAGCGGAGGCGGCATTCGCTGAACTAAAAAAAAGATTCTGTTCTGAACCCATTTTAATTTCTCCCAATCCATCGTTACCTTTCATTGTAGAGGTTGACGCCTCTGAGCTAGGGGTAGGGGCTATACTGTCCCAGCGGTCGGCCATGGACCAAAAGGTTCATCCGTGCACGTATTTTTCTCGGAGCCTTTCGCCTGCCGAGAGGAATTACAATGTCGGGGATCGGGAGTTATTAGCGGTTAAAATGGCGCTGGAGGAATGGCGTCATTGGCTAGAGGGCGGAACATCCCTTTACGGTCTGGACAGATCATAAAAATTTAGAATACATCCAGGGGACTCAACGTCGTAATTCGCGGCAAGCTCGATGGGCATTATTTTTTACTAGGTTTCATTTTTTGTTGACTTACCGTCCTGGTTCAAAAAAATATTAAACCTGACGCCTTGTCGCGCTTGTACGATGGGTCCGAACGGGATCATCCGCCCACACCCATTATTCCCACCGCACAGATTTTATCTCCGGTTTTATGGGAGATAGAAAGAGTGGTGCATGAGGCCCAACGCCTTGAGCCTGATCCTGGTGGGGGTCCACGGGGTGCCTCTTCGTTCCCTCAGGAGCTCGCGCCCAGGTACTGCAGTGGGGTCACTCCTCTCGGCTCACAGGTCACCCAGGCGTACACCGTACGCACGATTTCCTGGGTAGACGGTTCTGGTGGCGGGGTATGGAGAGGGACGCGGGAGTTTGTTGCTGCCTGTAATATTTGTGCTCGCAACAAGGTGTCACCGCTGGCACCGTCAGGGTTACTGCGGCCTTTACCGGTTCCTCACCGTCCCTGGAGTCATGTCGCCTTAGACTTCGTCACCGGCTTGCCCAGCTCTAACGGTCATACTGTTATTTTGGTCATAGTTGACCGATTTTCCAAGGCCGCCCACTTCATTGCGCTTCCCAAGCTGCCGTCTGCGCTCGAGACGGCGCATCTTATGATGGACCATGTCTTTCGCCTTCACGGCTTGCCGCAAGACGTAGTGTCCGATCGGGGTCCCCAGTTTGCGTCCAGATTCTGGCGCGCGTTTTGTTCCCTTTTAGGGGCGTCGGTCAGTCTGTCTTCGGGCTTTCACCCACAGACCAATGGACAGACTGAACGCACCAATCAAACTATGGAAAACACTCTCCGGTGTCTGGCCTCCGCCAATCCCACATCGTGGAGCCGGCATCTGGCCTGGGCGGAGTACGCCCATAACACTCTGCGTAATGCGTCGTCAGGTCTCTCTCCTTTCGAGGCTCAATTTGGTTTTCAACCTCCTCTGTTTCCTGAGCTGGAGGGTGACGCAGGGGTTCCCTCCGCAGCGGCCTTTGTGCGACGTTGTCGGGCTACCTGGCGGAGGGTTCGTACGGCACTGTTGCGCGCAGTTGATCGCCAAAAGGAGTTTGCTAATCGCCGTCGGCGGGCAGCTCCATCGTATCGGGTGGGGCAACGGGTTTGGCTTTCTACTCGGGATCTGCCGTTACGGGTAGAGTCCCGGAAACTCGCGCCGCGCTTTATTGGACCTTTCAAAATCACCCATAAAATTAACCCGGTCACCGTTCGTTTACAGCTTCCTCAATCTATGCGGATACATCCCACGTTTCACGTATCCCGCATAAAACCTCTACTTATTAGCGCCTTAGCGTCTCCCGAAGTACCGCCGCCGCCGCCTCGTATCATTGGAGGGGGTCCTGCTTACACGGTACGGAGTATTGTGGCTTCGCGGCGAGTAGGCAGGGAACTCAGTTTCTTGTGGACTGGGAGGGTTACGGTCCTGAGGAGCGTAGTTGGGTCCGTCCCGGCACATCTTGGATCCATCTTTGATCCAAGATTTTCACCGGCGTGGTTCTGAAGGGTCACAGGAGTCGCCCCTTAAGGGGGTCCTGTCACGGTTGTTCCCCTGAACCACCACCAGATGGCAGTGTTGTGCCTTCCTTTAATGGGCTCTCACCTGAACTTATTTACTAATCACCTTCCTATAAATACTCACACCTGGATTCGTTCTATGCGAAATCGTAAGCCATTGTTACGATTTAGCCGGTAAGGTATGTAGCGTCTTTTTTAAAGATACTACACAAAGATACTACTCAAAGAAACTCACTCAAAGAAACTTACTCTAGGAACAAAGCATCTCTTAGCAAATGTAGGACTTCTTTTTCTTGTTACCCGATTTAGGAAACCTACTCGCTCCCCCTGAGTTAGTTTGGTTTTCCGGTTAGACAGTCTGTGGACTGTGTTTCGGGTTTCATTTCTTTCGCTGGTTATTGGGCTCTTCTAGCCGTTTATCGTTTATTCAAACACTCGGTGTTGGTGATTTAGTTATTCCTTTTTTGTGTCTTTGTGGCACCTAGTCACCCGTTGGGTGATATTTTCGGTTTTCCCCCTTTTGTTATTGTTTTTTCCTAGTCTCTGTTTATTCAGAGTTTGTGGTCAAACTGTATAATTACAGTTTAACTTATCGATACCCCTGGGGTTCTGCGATTGACACCAATCCCTTAACCCACCATCACAGATGTTGTGTGATGCTGCTCTGCCCGGTGCGTTACCAGCCATTTGTTCAACCCAAACCGTTACATCTTTTGCTCTCTCTTGTCTCGCTGAAACAAATCTGCCATCCAAGTCCTCATCCTCTGACAGCATTATATTCTGTAGGAAGTCTAAAGCTTGCTGTGCAGTATAGCGTACCATATTTGCAACTATAACCAAACCGATAAGTATGCTCTCCTTTATAGCTCTGTTTTAGTAGCCTAATTGTAATTTGAATAGAATCATTTTAACAGCCCGGCCCATGTCATCATGTCCATTCAGTTTTTATGGGACTTGATGGGACGTATGCAGTTCTGTCTGTGGGCAGGCGAAAGGGGGGATGAGCTTGTTAGTATGTGTATGTATGCATGTGCGTGTGTGTGCACCTGTGTGCTTACGGAGGTTGTGTGTGTGTAGGCATGTAGGTGTACATTGTTTTGTTTTACATATTTTTCTTAATTGTATTGTACACCAAGTATAAAATAATTGCTACAGTGCTCACAATAAATATATAATAATAAAAAAACATGTTAAATTATATATATTTAAGTCATTCATATTTATTAAATTGCAATCAAACATATTATTAAGTTAAAATAGATGTTAAAACATTATATATCATAACATACTTTTCAGTAATGGACCATAATAAGGGGCTAAACTTGCATTGAAACTTGAACCCCATTGAAACCTATGCAATTTTCACTGTGAAACCACCTCATTTTGACACTAAAATCTAAATGCATTACAATTTTTTTTTTACTTTGTCATTTCTAACTCTGGGCCATATTATCTACATGAAACAATAAAAAAAATCAACAATTACTAACCTGGATTACATTTTTACAGGAGAGAGGAAGAGTATTCTGGAAAGAAATCTTTATTGAAATAAATTATTTTTACAGGAGGGGGTATTCAGGAAGTTGGGGGATGGCTGCGTGCATGTGAATCCATTCTCACTCTCCCTGGAGAGACAACCGGCTAATCTCTTCTGATTTGGGCAAATTGGTTTTCAGCCTGCTGTCTCTTTTGTCTGCCCACAAACTAATTTGCATCTGAATCTTAGAGGACTAATGGACCCGCTGTATATATTCAAGTTGCAGATAACGCTTGTTTTTATAGGTAGCTATGCTGTGCAGCCATCCATCATAAAAATAAAACAACGATTAAAAAAAAATCGGGTTCCCAATGTTCCCAATCCATGCCTTTATTTAACTTGGCAATGATAAACATTAGCTGCGCAGTTCTTCTGGCTTCAGCTTTAGTCATTATAGGAATACGGTTTCTGGAATGAAACAATAATACTTTACAACACTAAAGCACAAGTATTATGTTATATTGCAACTTGTCATCACAGACACCGATAATTCCTACAACCCACTGCTACATACAAAAGTATGATTTCTGATTCTGATACCAGAAATATTTTGTACACAGATTAAGGTTAATATAAACAGCCATTTCTGATAACAAAACACAATTATTAAAATTTGGCTAGGTAGCTATCCCACAATAACTTCAAGAATGCTTGGAGGGAAATGGCTACCTGCTGTCTCTTTTGTCTGCCCACAAACTAATTTGCACCACCACTCATTTCATACTAGCCTGCCCAGTCCTCCTGCGTTGAACTAGCTGGTTTCTCTGTTAGCTATCTCTGCTGTAACCTCGCTGGTGATCATGGCTGTTTCAATCGCTAGTTTGACAGCAAATCAGAAGACCAAAGCTGAGCAGGCTATGCTAGCTGTATGTTTTAGCTTAATCTGACCAATTCCCCTATAATTTCAGTTGCGTGCTAGCCTGCTGAGCAGGCAATATGTTTGTAGCTTGACTGCACCTTTCACTACCTGGCAGAGCCAAAAGCTACCTAAAATTATACAAAGTGACACAGAATACTAGCCATCTAAGCAGGCGATCCATATATTATATTCATAGCTAGGTAGCTAACTTAGCTGTACAGCTGAACAGACAATGCATATTATTATCTTCGTAGCTAGCTGGCTATATAATTATATATTATAATTCATATGTTATGTTTGTAGCTAGCCACCTAGCTGTATATTTCAGAAATACTAGCCAGCTGAGCAGGCAATTCATATATTATGTTCGTAGCTAGCTAACTAGTACATTTCAGCAATCGGTAACTAGCTACCTGGCAGAGCCAAAAGCTACTAATATTAGGGACAGCATATCGAGCATTGATGTAATGACGTTTAATTATTCTGACAACAGTTGTAGTTTGAATGTAGCAACTTGTTAGCAGCTTACTTTTTAAAAACACATAACAGCTTCAAAATTCACAGTTGAGATACGAACGTGTGTCATTTATGTCATAGAATAAAATGTGAATCTCTCTTAGGCTTCCTCCAAAAACCGAAAACCCTATGTTAAAAAAGCAATGGAAATCTGGCGAGGGAACCCATGGCTCAAAAATGCTAACTGACTTCTGGGTTTTAGGACTACAAACTTTGGGCGAACATTTTGCGTCAGCACCAGTGCCTCTGTCTGTAGACTTAGCGGTCTTTTGACCGGTCATAGGTATTTCGAAGGCGTGGGCGGAGTCGGCACTCCTAGTGTTGAGGCTTTCGAGAGGAACTCGTCAGGGGCCCTCTCTCACCAATGCTCTTTGTTTTAGCCATGGAACCGTTTGAAATAGCGATGAGATCTCATCTCATCTCATCTTCAGCCGCTTATTCCTAGTTAGGGTCGTGGGGGGGCTGGAGCCTATCCCAGCATGCATTGGGGCGAGAGGCAGGAATACACCCTGGACAGGTCGCCAATCCATCGCAGGGCACTACATACACCATTCACTCACACACTCATACCTACGGGCAATTTAGACTCACCAATTAGCCTAACGTGCATGTCTTTGGACTGTGGGAAGAAACCGGAGTACCCGGAGGAAACCCACGCGGACACGGGGAGAACATGCAAACTCCACACAGAAAGGCCCCCGGCCTGGATTCGAACCCGAGACCTTCTTGCTGTGAGGCGACAGTGCTATCCACTGCACCACTGCCAAGCGATGAGATCACACCCCTCAATTTCAGGTATCAAAATATCGGACTTAGAACATTGCATCACAATGTATGTCGATGATACCCTTCTGTTTCTAACAGACCTAAGCAACTACATTCTCAATCTATCAACTTAATTAACACATTTGGAAAGTTTTCAAACAAAATCATCTATCATGTTTTTAGATAAGCGGGAGAGATTGAACCCAGTGATAAGCCATCCTTTTAACAATGCGGTGAACGGATTCATATATCTTGGTATCAATGTTACTCCAGCCATTGAGGACTTGGTGTCTTGTAACTGCGAACATATGATGAGTGCAGTAACGGAATCTGTGAATAGTCTTATAGAACGTATAAATGTAATCAAGATGAATATACTGCCCAAGTTTTTATATCTATTCCAATCTATCCCCACCACCACAATTTCTTTCCAAAATGAAGCGCATATTTACAAAGTTTATTTGGAATAACAGAAGGTCAAGGCTGTGATTATCACTTCTTTATTTGCCATATGAGAGAGGAGGGTTACAGTTACAATGGTACAATTGAAAGTATCTGTACCAATGGCTTGTGGCTTGACACTTATTTATACTCTGCACCTGTCAAAAAACTAAAGAAGTTCTTTGTGAGGAACACAATTAGTGTCTGGCACAAAGTACAATAGTTTCTGGGTGAATCTACTTTATTTTCAAGTTTTTCACCAATATGGGGTAATGATAGCTTCTCGCCTGGCAAAAGGGACCAGGGGTTTAAAATGTGGGCACCAAAGAGCATCTATAAAATTATGAATGTATAAAATGAGAACTATTGTCATTTGAAGAACTCAAAAACAAATATGGTATACCTCAGAAACACTTTTTAAATATTTGCAGTTAAGGAACTTCATTTATGCACAGACACACTCTGATACACAACCTCCTTTATCCGTATTAGACAATATATCAGTGAATAATTGCATTGGTAGTGGTAAAATATCTTTACTCTATAGAATACTGGTGAAAAACCAAAAAGATTCTACTGAGCATAAGGGACCTCAATAAATGACTTGCAAGAAGATATCTCAGAGAGGGAGTGGAGTGAGGTATGTTTAAGGGCTCAACTCCTAACAATAAATACCTATCTCAAACTGATTCAGTATCATTTGATTATGAGGACTTATATTTATATTACACCAGTTAGACTGAATAAGATTAATCCAAATATTCTGGATATCTGTGATTGTAACGTTAAGTTTGCAGGTTCAATCCCCAGGTGGGACACTGCCGTTGCACCCTTGAGCAAGGTACTTAACCTGAATTGTTTCAGTTAATATCCAGCTGTATAAATGGATTGTAAAGAAATGTAAACTGTAAGTCGCTCTGGATAAGAGCGTCTGCTGAATGCCTGTAATGCAATGTAATGTAAAATGCAATGCAGAAAAAGGCACCTTATTCCACTGCTTATGAAACTGTCCTGAGATACAAAAGTTCTGGAATGAAATTATAAAATGTATTACTCAAATTACCTTAAAACCAATCCCCGATTGCCCTAAACTTTGTATTCTTAATTTATACCCAGAGGATTGTACTTTAAACAGCAAAGAGAAAAAAATGACTGATTTATGTCTTACAAATCAATAGATTTGCTTGATTTCTCTTTGCATCACAAAAGCCCTTCTGTTGGTCGTTGGCTTAAAGAGCTGTCTGCATGCCTTGTCCTTGAAAAATTAACATACACAATGAAAAATAAATCAGCCAAATTTCATGAGGTTTGCAGTCCCTTTCTTACATTCTTGGAGAATTGTGATGTTGGGGAAGCTTGTATGTATGTGTATGCATGTATGTAGGTATGCGCATATCTATTTTTTTTTTTCTTAATTTTCTTTAGGGAGGGGGAGGGTGGTTTTACATTAATGCAATTTTTATGTTTTGTTATAATGTTATTTTGTGAATTGTAAAATCCAAAACTCAATAAATTATACATGTTTAAAAAAATAAAACTCTAACAATCACAACTTTATCTGCTTAGTCGACAGAAATATTATAAGCACCGAGTTGGTTCCGAACAGTCAGGTGCAGAAATTGGAAACAACACCCCTCTTAAAGATAACCAGAAAACTTTTGGTCCGGTTGCCTGTAGCAAGGGAGCTAGTAGCAGCCAACCGAAATGGCTATACGCTCAACGCTTGAAATTTAAACAATTACATTTCAGCCAACAAAAGCTAGTTAGCTGTAGTATATTCCCCTGCTCTTGGATTTGCTCCTGAGAGGGTGAAAAAACACCATGGATCATGGAGAAATTAATTATGGCCCACCAGATTAAAGCAGAGGTCAACATGGTATGATTGGCCTCTTCACTTGGTAGCACTGCTCTTGAACATGTTATGCCTCTCCAAATATCAGCTCAACCAACATAAATGAAGCTGGCTTCACCAGGTCCTAGTGATGTTTGATATCGCCATGATTCTCAACATGAGAGGAGCATATCAATGGCAACCTTGAAAAGATATCTTGTGGTAGTAAGTGACCCAAAAGAAAAATATAAAAAGGGAGTCTGAACCTGGCTTGGGCTGGACCTTACCCCAAATCGTAAATGATGGGCTAAGAAGGGAGTGAGCCAAACCCCCCCTCAAAACACCTAAAGTGCGACCTGTTGGTTGCACGAGGCTTCGATTTTTGGTGGAGTTCCTTTCCTACAGTTTCTCTTTCTTTTTTTCTCTTGGAAGATCTGGTTCCAGCTCATACCTCAGCTGCATGTGTTTTGCATTCTTGGAGAGAGACAAGCTTGGTTTGGTATCATTTTCTTCCATTTCATCTCTTTTGCGATTGTTACATGTCAATTTTATCTCTAGGATTGAGTATTTGTTAAGCCGAGATATCCAATTGTATATTCATTTCCATGTGGGTGATAATTGTTGGGGCTATCCAGTTTGGAATTTACATCTTCCAGGTCACGGCCAGATGAGAGCGGAGCTTGACATGGTATGAGCAAGCTTGTAAAATGGTAGCGATAATTTTTTCCTGAGAGTGGTGGGTTCACAATTGGCTAGAACTAGAACTGCCTGCAAGCCTCACCTTAATTCATAATAATAATAAGAAACTTTATTTATACAGCACCTTTCATACAACATTTTGTAGCCCAAAGTGCATATTACATTACATTTACAGGTGAAGATGGTTTAGGTGCAGCAGGGAGGGGGAGGGAGAAAGACAGAAAGCAGTGATCAGACACATGCAGAGGAGTTACCACAATGTTGGGGGAGGTGCAGTTCCTAGTGAAGACCAGGTCCAGTCGGTTACCAGCCTTGTGGGTGGATGGGGATTCAACCAGAATGAAGTCGAAGGACTAAAGAAGGGAGAGAAATGCGGAGGACTGAGGGGTGTCCAGCAGCAGGTTGAAGTCACCGAGGAGTAAGACGGGACTGCCGTCCTCAGGGAAGGAGCTGAGTAGGGCATCCATCTCATCTAGGAAACTCCCCAGTGGACCTGGTTGGCGATAGAGAACAATGATGTGCAGTTTACATGGAACAGTGACAGTGACAGCATGAAATTCAAAGGAGAAGTGAGGAAGAGGAACAATACCAAATCTCCACAGGGGGAGATCAATATACCTGTCCCACCACCTCTACCTGTGGGTCGTGGAGTGTGGGAGAAGGTGTAGGCAGCGGAGAGAGCAGCAGGGGTGGCCGTGTTCTGCGGAGTGATCCAGGTTTCCGTGAGCGCCAGGAACTGCAGGGAGAGTAGGGAGGCCTGGGCCAAGATTAAATTGGTGTTGAGAGAGTGTTGGGGCTGATATCTTACTAGAGGGTCAGTTATGTATTCTGGTGCTAAGCCATTAAGTGCTTTAAAAAGAAGTAAAATAATCTTAAAATCAATTCTAAAATTCACAGGCAGCCAGTGCAATGACTTCAGTACTAACGTAATGTGTGCTCTTTTCTTGGTTCTAGTTAGAACTTGTGCTGCTGCGTTCTGAACAAGTTGCAGCTGATCAATGTTTTTTGGGGAAGACCACCAAAGAGAGCATTACAATAGTCTAGTCTGCTCATAATAAAAGCATGCATCAGCCTTTCTGCATCTGCCTGTGTGAGAAAAGACTGTACCTTGGCAATGTTTCTAAGATGATAAACAGCAGCGTTGGTCACATTCTTAATATGAGGCTGAAAGCTCAAATCAGCATCTAGAGTAACACCTAGGTTCTTTACTTCAGTTTTGATGTTCACAAACAGTGACTCTAGGTTTTTAGATAGTTTTTCTCTCTGGGCCTTCGCTCCAATGACTATGACTTCTGTTTTTTCTGGATTTAGTTGTAGAAAATTCTGTGCCATCCATAGTTTTATCTCAGTTATACATTCATCTAGAGCATTGATTGAGCTTACATCCTCGGCTGATACAGAGATATAGGGCCCTATTTTCATGCCGGCGCTAAGCGGCATTATGCCCTAGCGCAGGCGAATTGCCAGTTTCGTCTGTTGCAAACAAAATATTTCCCGTCTCAGCCGAGTTTGACAATTTCTTGGTGCGCAGTGAAAGCGTTTGCGCGACTATGGGTTTGTCAGCACAATAGGGGGTGTGACAATGAAAACAGTCGGGCGCTATGCAAGTTTGGTGTCAAATAATGAGTTTGCGTTAACGTCCAACTAGACCACCTCTTAGCGCAAACGCTGGCGCTCTGTGCAATTTGGTGACTTTATTGATGCGCACATTATCTGAAATCACATGAGAATGTTTTGTGAATATTGTTAATTTTCCCCCACGTTGAGGCAAATCATCCAATCCATGGGTGACTTGCAAGCGTAATCAATTAAGCTAAAAACTATTTCACCACAGCTTGTGGTTATTCAATTCATGGACATGAAAGACTGAAGCCAGCAGGCCATCCATCGCTACCGTTCAGTAAGATACACCTGTTAAATAAATATATGTTTGTATGCACATTGTTTTTCTTATGTGAAAGGGTTTTATTCTTTCCATTTGCACTACAGAAAATGGAGTACATAATTGGATGCCGAAGGCGATACTGTGAGGAAAAAAAGAGATGGTAAAATAAAACACTTTATTTTAACAATGTAGGTCTCAAAATATAAACTCAAATCATGAAAATAACAAATTAATGTGCGCCTTGTTTTCCCCCTCTCATTCGCGCGCCAACTTTTCCGCACCTTCTTTTGAGAAGTGCTCCTGGTGCAGCACGCAAAACTGTCATCCATGTGAGGAAATTGCCAATTTGCTATACCGTTAGCGCACTGGTATTTAAAGGGATAGAAAATAGGTGTTCTGATTGGCCATTATGAATCCAAACCCCCACCACACCCACATGTATTTTTTAAAAGTTAATCCAACCTCTTTTACAACTGCGCCGGAGGTGCGCTATCGTCCTAAATCACCAAATTACCGAAATTGCGTGCGACACGCCCTAAAGCGCCACTGTCTTCGCTTTGCATCTGCGTTACCGACAGCGTCCTAATTCACCAAAATAGGGCTCATAAAGTTGTGTATCATCAGCATAACTTTGGAAATCAATACCATGTTTCCTGATGATTCTGCCAGGAGGGAGGATGTATAAAGAGAAGAGAAAAGGGCCTAGCACTTTATCTGACAGACAGTTAAAACCCTTTTTTAAAACTTGGTGGGAATAGGATCAAGTGAGCATGTAGAGGGTTTTAATTGCAGTACAACCTTACTAAGTATCTCTGCATCAACCATGACAAAGGAGTTCACGATACCCTCACATGGTGAACTAGGACAGTCCAACACTGAGTTTGCTTTTGTTTGTGTGATATTCCTTCTAATAATGTTTATCTTTTCTTGAAAGCTGTCACGCAGATTTATAAATTAGAAATATTTGACAGAGTGCGAAGACTATTGGACATTTACAAGAATGACATATCCTCCGTGTTTCCTAAACAACTGCTGTTGTTCCATGCTTGCTTTAAAGAGAGCATTTCAAAAGTAAAAACCATTCAAGAGCTAGCAAATCTGTTAATTGTCAATACAGCATCACTACAAGCTTTGGAGAAGTGTGCACAGTTTTACTACTGTTCTTAACCATTCCAGTGAGTGTTGCATCCGCCAAATCTTAATGTCACGTTGAACGTTATCTATTCATTAATGTAGTAACATTAGTTTTCATTTTGAAAAAAACCAAACTGCTCCATTTGTTATTAACTTGAATTGAGAGCAACAATAGTTTTTCATGTGTGTGATTTGGTGGTTGTTGATCGATTGCATACCCAGCTGTCAATGCTACTGCACGCCACTGCTTACTCATCATTAATTTATACCGGAAATTGTTTATTATTTTGAAGGGTAGGTTGTTGCATGCGTGTGTTAGTCAGATAATCATAGTAGGCTTGGCTATAATGCAACGAGTAGACCAGGTTCAGTGAGGGCTTGCAACTGTTGGTTACAGCTCTTTTTTGGGGGATGCATTTTCACGGCCACAGGACAGGTTGTTGTCAATAGGTGGGGCCCGGGTCGACCATCTCGCATTGGGGCCCGATGCTGCTTTGTTGCTCCACTGCTCGAGACACCGATAAATAGCCTTACAAGTCCAACAGCTGCGCCAACACTGTACAGGCCAGCACTCAACAGCCTCAATTTGGAGTCTATTTGGAGTCTAACTCCAGGCCAACACAAATCCAAGAGCTCGTACCTGGGTCTCCCAAACCAAACACAAGAGTCTACTGAGTGTTGATTACTCACAAAAATTACTTTGAGCTGTCGGAACAGTGAAGTTAGAATAAAAATGGTCCATTCCCTGAATCCAGTAGCCTTAACAGTCAATACAAAACAATACTGAACACAAGTGGTATTACATGTTAAGACCCCTAAATTATCCTACATGTAAAATATATTTATTTTATTTTATATAATAATTACTACACCAGATACCAATTACCAATTAAATCACAAAACTATTTGTTGATAGGCAGAGCAATCTGGTGGATCAACCTTCATCAAAATATACAACTCACAATTCAATTAAAATGAACAGCTGGTTTATTAAGTTACAACATTTAGACAAAGACAATGTTCAACATCCAATCTACAGATGTAGGTTCAACTACCTTAACAAATACTAAATCCTACACATAAAATTTACATGTAACAATCACAAGAGATGAAATGGAAGAAAATCATACCAAACCAAGCTTGTCTCTCTCCAAGAATTGCAAAAACACACGCAGCCGAGGTGTGAGCTGGAACCAGATTTTCCAAAAGAACAGGAAAGGAAACTTGTAGAATTCCACCAAAATCTGCCTCAAGCCACCAACAGGTCACACTTTAAGTGTTTGGAGGTGGGGTTGGCTCACCCCCTTCTTAGCCCATAATTTACGATTTGGGGGAAGGTCAAGCGCAAGCCAGGTTCAGACCCCCTTTTTATATTTTTGTTTTGGGTCACTTACTACCACTATATTTTCAAGGTTGCCATTGATATGCTCCTCTCATGTTGAGAATCGTGGCGATATCAAACATCACTAGGGCCTGAGGAAGCCAGCTTTGTTTATACAGAGATGTTGATTGAGCTGATATTTGCAGAGGAATAATATGCTCAAGAACATGGCTACCAAGTGACGAGGCCAATCATACCATGTACCCTGGCCTCACTCACGGAGCAGTAAACCCGCCAATGTTGGCCTCACTCTGTCTGCCTGAGCAGGATGACTAAAAGGCACCTCCCCGACAGACCTTAAAGTCATTCAGTACAGGTATGTGTAACAGCAATTAAAACTCCCACTGAAACAAGGGACAGTTATAGAAAACACGTGATTTTATGACTCATGAGTTTGATTCATTAATTTATTTGATTGATTTTTGAACAGTGATTATGAATTAATCAGGACATAAGGGTTTATTTGACAGGGACAGTATACGATTTTCAACATGGATGTTAGTGCATCCACTATACCAGATTTAGTTCAAAGGCTAAATGTAATCTGTAGTCTCTGAAGAAAGTAACCATGCATGTCTTAAAATGGTATTGAGAACACAACATTCAAACAAATACAGTTTGTGTTATTACAAATACCAATTTGATATTCAGTAAAAACAAATGAGATTTCAGCATTAAACTTATAAGATAAGTTGTGATGGACTGAGTTAAGAATATGTTTTATTTTACTCTTTAATCAATAAAAACGAATTAAAAAAACATGTTTCAGAACTTTAAGTAAATAATAACCTTTATGCCCAAGTCTAAAGAGCTGGCTAAGCCTGCATTGTAGAACATGGTTTCCCACATGTGTCTGTGAAGGAGTCCCAGCCCATTGCATTGCAGGCTTCTGTGGGTTTGGGATAAATTTGACAACAATTAATTATTTTATAAAGGCATCAGCCAGAAGGTGGATGCTTTCAAGGGTTGTGAGAGTAAAATGTTTGGGAACCACTGTTGTAGAATTTGTAAAATAGTTTTTATAAGTCAACAACACATGTCACCAAGATTCCTTCTACATCACAACATTGTATGGAGCCTCTCAGGTGGTGCATCCAGGGCACTAATCCTTGATCAGGGTATTTGCACACTTCAATCAGTTAAAATATGGAAATACTATAATACTGCACTAACACTGCAAAAAAGAGAAATATATATTAAAAAACCAACAGAATATGGTAATTGAAAATTATGTGGTGTTTGTCATTAAACTTGCATTTTCCCATTACTTTGGCTAATGTTAACTACGGGTTACAGCAGCAGCAATTAGCTGGTTAGTAGCTAGCTAACAAACTAACTAGCAGCACAATGAAGTCAGATGATACATTGTTATTGTGCTCTGAAGATACAGTCACACTGGAAGCGATGCGGTGGGGGCGAGGGAGCAGTTCAGCTCAGCTGGTTGACAGCAGAGTAAAAAGGAGAGGCTGCTGTGTCTCCTGTGTCAGATTCAATTTGATAACTTATTCAACTGAGTCACAAGTTGGGTACAATTGTATGTTTCTTTCACCTGAATTAATTCTCCATTGCCTGCTTAAACTGCATCTTGATTAAAACACTTCCCTGAATTAATACATTTGTCTGGCTTTTAACCTGCATGACTTTTCAGGTGGTACTTTAAATGACTGTCTTGACGAAAACACTTCCCACACTGAGTACATTTGTAGGGCTTTTCACCTGTATGAATTTTCAGGTGTTTTTTTAAATTATACTTCTGATTAAAACACTTCCCACACTCTGTACATTTGTAGGGCTTTTCACCTGCATGAATTTTCAGGTGGCACTTTAAATTACTGTTTTGGCAAAAACACTTCCCACACTGAGTACATTTGTAGGGTTTTTCACCTGTATGAATTTTCAAGTGGTTATTTAAATGAGAATGCCGATTGAAACACTTCCCACACTGAGTACATGTGTAGGGCTTTTCACCTGTATGAATTTTCAAGTGGTCATTTAAATGAGAATGCCGATTGAAACACTTCCCACACTGAGTACATGTGTAGGGCTTTTCACCTGTATGAATTCTCAGGTGGTTCATTAAATTAGATGCATGTCTAAAACACTTCCCACATTGAGTACATTTGTAGGGCTTTTCACCTGTATGAATTCTCAGGTGGTCCTTTAAATGATGTGCTTGGCTAAAACACTTCCCACACTGAGTACATTTGTAGGGCTTTTCACCTGAATGAATTCTCTTGTGATCATTTAAATTAGATTGCTTATTGATATTCATGAGCTCACTCACTAAACTTTCACTGGATTCACACTTAATTTGATCATATTTAATAGTAACACATTTAATATCCTGCAAGTCACTGTCCTGTTCAGTCTTAAGGTAGCATGCATCATCAGTCTCTGTTTTGATCTGGTAAGGATGGGGTACATATCCCAGCTCTGTGCTGTCAAGGCTCTCTGTCTTAATAAGATCCCCACTGTGGGTGGAGCCCAGATCAGTTTCTATTTTTATCAGTGGTGTGTGCGTGTGGTGTAGATCACCGACCCGCTGTGTGCTGTAACACACTCTGGCTCCAGTCTGTCGAGTCCTGGTTCAGCACACTCTGTCTCTGACTCTGCCATGTGGACAGACTCCAGTCCACTGGGTTCCTCTTCTTTCTGTCTGATCCTAGGCTGCTCAGTCAGCTCTGGTAGTGTTGTCTCAGTGTCCTGTGTCAGAAAGACTCTTGCCTGCATCACACTGCTGCTCAAAGCTGTGCAGAAGTGCAGCTCCTGCAGGGGAAACACATACATGCACACTTATTGACATGCACATGGGTCAGTGATATAAACCTGCATCTGTAACAAACTGGTTATCTACTTATATAACTTTGCACATTCTATGATAGATTTCATGCAGCTGTTTGCAGATTTCTGGGGGCAAACTGGGAAATATTCAAACCAATACAGTAATTTAAGAATCCTACTTTCTTTGTAAGTTAATACAATTTAAATAGTTTAGCATGAGCCTTGATCCATATGATAGCTCACATGACATTGATGGATAATTATACAGTGTCTAGTCTCATTGATTCATTTGCATCAGAGTCTTTACAAAACAATATTACGTTAGCTAACTTTATCTATATAGCAAACCATGAAAGGGTGGCGATTAAATTACTTTTTATAAACATATTGACTTCATTCTCTGTCGTAAACGATGGAGAAATAGCATCCAAGATTCCCAAGCATATTCCACCTCTGATCCAATCGGTTCCGACCACCGCATTGTCTGTGCTAAGGTTAGGCTCAGTCTTCATTCTGCAAAACCATCTGCTCGCTTGAAGCTAAATTGGGCTGCCATGACTACGGATCAAAATTGAGGACCATATTTCAGATGAGTGGTTCTCTATGGATACTGACGTCCAGTCCTATGGCAACTTCTGTTGATACATGTGTGAAAATTGGGAAGTCAATCCTTCCATCTCAAACTAAACTGCCTCCCAACCTTGTTTGCACTAGCCCAGTTAACTTAGCTACGACCAATGTGCTAGCTTCCACAATCGATGATCTCCCTGCTACTCAGTCCAACCTCAGAGCCGTATGACGAGCAAGAAGACATTAGAGTCAACTACATACTTAGTACTTTTGACAAACGTGAATTCACCAGTGACTTGCATTGTGCCTGGAAATTAGTTAAACAGCTCTCTGGTAAGCGGTCCAACACTGTATTCATCCAAGGTGAAGATCGAATGGCCTCATGGAAGTCTCATTTTGAAAACCTTCGGAATTCCGATAATAATACCAATGCTCAAGGTACAATTGACCCAATCTTTAAAATCAACTCTAACATTCCCACTGGCAAATTTTCTCAAGCCGAGGTCAATACGGCTATCGCGCATTAATGTAGTAACATTAGTTTTCATTTTGAAAAAAACCAAACTGCTCCATTTGTTATTAACTTGAATTGAGAGCAACAATAGTTTTTCATGTGTGTGATTTGGTGGTTGTTGATCGATTGCATACCCAGCTGTCAATGCTACTGCACGCCACTGCTTACTCATCATTAATTTATACCGGAAATTGTTTATTATTTTGAAGGGTAGGTTGTTGCATGCGTGTGTTAGTCAGATAATCATAGTAGGCTTGGCTATAATGCAACGAGTAGACCAGGTTCAGTGAGGGCTTGCAACTGTTGGTTACAGCTCTTTTTTGGGGGATGCATTTTCACGGCCACAGGACAGGTTGTTGTCAATAGGTGGGGCCGGGTCGACCATCTCGCATTGGGGCCCGATGCTGCTTTGTTGCTCCACTGCTCGAGACACCGATAAATAGCCTTACAAGTCCAACAGCTGCGCCAACACTGTACAGGCCAGCACTCAACAGCCTCAATTTGGAGTCTATTTGGAGTCTAACTCCAGGCCAACACAAATCCAAGAGCTCGTACCTGGGTCTCCCAAACCAAACACAAGAGTCTACTGAGTGTTGATTACTCACAAAAATTACTTTGAGCTGTCGGAACAGTGAAGTTAGAATAAAAATGGTCCATTCCCTGAATCCAGTAGCCTTAACAGTCAATACAAAACAATACTGAACACAAGTGGTATTACATGTTAAGACCCCTAAATTATCCTACATGTAAAATATATTTATTTTATTTTATATAATAATTACTACACCAGATACCAATTACCAATTAAATCACAAAACTATTTGTTGATAGGCAGAGCAATCTGGTGGATCAACCTTCATCAAAATATACAACTCACAATTCAATTAAAATGAACAGCTGGTTTATTAAGTTACAACATTTAGACAAAGACAATGTTCAACATCCAATCTACAGATGTAGGTTCAACTACCTTAACAAATACTAAATCCTACACATAAAATTTACATGTAACAATCACAAGAGATGAAATGGAAGAAAATCATACCAAACCAAGCTTGTCTCTCTCCAAGAATTGCAAAAACACACGCAGCCGAGGTGTGAGCTGGAACCAGATTTTCCAAAAGAACAGGAAAGGAAACTTGTAGAATTCCACCAAAATCTGCCTCAAGCCACCAACAGGTCACACTTTAAGTGTTTGGAGGTGGGGTTGGCTCACCCTTCTTAGCCCATAATTTACGATTTGGGGAAGGTCAAGCGCAAGCCAGGTTCAGACCCCCTTTTTATATTTTTGTTTTGGGTCACTTACTACCACTATATTTTCAAGGTTGCCATTGATATGCTCCTCTCATGTTGAGAATCGTGGCGATATCAAACATCACTAGGGCCTGAGGAAGCCAGCTTTGTTTATACAGAGATGTTGATTGAGCTGATATTTGCAGAGGAATAATATGCTCAAGAACATGGCTACCAAGTGACGAGGCCAATCATACCATGTACCCTGGCCTCACTCACGGAGCAGTAAACCCGCCAATGTTGGCCTCACTCTGTCTGCCTGAGCAGGATGACTAAAAGGCACCTCCCCGACAGACCTTAAAGTCATTCAGTACAGGTATGTGTAACAGCAATTAAAACTCCCACTGAAACAAGGGACAGTTATAGAAAACACGTGATTTTATGACTCATGAGTTTGATTCATTAATTTATTTGATTGATTTTTGAACAGTGATTATGAATTAATCAGGACATAAGGGTTTATTTGACAGGGACAGTATACGATTTTCAACATGGATGTTAGTGCATCCACTATACCAGATTTAGTTCAAAGGCTAAATGTAATCTGTAGTCTCTGAAGAAAGTAACCATGCATGTCTTAAAATGGTATTGAGAACACAACATTCAAACAAATACAGTTTGTGTTATTACAAATACCAATTTGATATTCAGTAAAAACAAATGAGATTTCAGCATTAAACTTATAAGATAAGTTGTGATGGACTGAGTTAAGAATATGTTTTATTTTACTCTTTAATCAATAAAAAACGAATTAAAAAAACATGTTTCAGAACTTTAAGTAAATAATAACCTTTATGCCCAAGTCTAAAGAGCTGGCTAAGCCTGCATTGTAGAACATGGTTTCCCACATGTGTCTGTGAAGGAGTCCCAGCCCATTGCATTGCAGGCTTCTGTGGGTTTGGGATAAATTTGACAACAATTAATTATTTTATAAAGGCATCAGCCAGAAGGTGGATGCTTTCAAGGGTTGTGAGAGTAAAATGTTTGGGAACCACTGTTGTAGAATTTGTAAAATAGTTTTTATAAGTCAACAACACATGTCACCAAGATTCCTTCTACATCACAACATTGTATGGAGCCTCTCAGGTGGTGCATCCAGGGCACTAATCCTTGATCAGGGTATTTGCACACTTCAATCAGTTAAAATATGGAAATACTATAATACTGCACTAACACTGCAAAAAGAGAAATATATATTAAAAAACCAACAGAATATGGTAATTGAAAATTATGTGGTGTTTGTCATTAAACTTGCATTTTCCCATTACTTTGGCTAATGTTAACTACGGGTTACAGCAGCAGCAATTAGCTGGTTAGTAGCTAGCTAACAAACTAACTAGCAGCACAATGAAGTCAGATGATACATTGTTATTGTGCTCTGAAGATACAGTCACACTGGAAGCGATGCGGTGGGGGCGAGGGAGCAGTTCAGCTCAGCTGGTTGACAGCAGAGTAAAAAGGAGAGGCTGCTGTGTCTCCTGTGTCAGATTCAATTTGATAACTTATTCAACTGAGTCACAAGTTGGGTACAATTGTATGTTTCTTTCACCTGAATTAATTCTCCATTGCCTGCTTAAACTGCATCTTGATTAAAACACTTCCCTGAATTAATACATTTGTCTGGCTTTTAACCTGCATGACTTTTCAGGTGGTACTTTAAATGACTGTCTTGACGAAAACACTTCCCACACTGAGTACATTTGTAGGGCTTTTCACCTGTATGAATTTTCAGGTGTTTTTTTAAATTATACTTCTGATTAAAACACTTCCCACACTCTGTACATTTGTAGGGCTTTTCACCTGCATGAATTTTCAGGTGGCACTTTAAATTACTGTTTTGGCAAAAACACTTCCCACACTGAGTACATTTGTAGGGTTTTTCACCTGTATGAATTTTCAAGTGGTTATTTAAATGAGAATGCCGATTGAAACACTTCCCACACTGAGTACATGTGTAGGGCTTTTCACCTGTATGAATTTTCAAGTGGTCATTTAAATGAGAATGCCGATTGAAACACTTCCCACACTGAGTACATGTGTAGGGCTTTTCACCTGTATGAATTCTCAGGTGGTTCATTAAATTAGATGCATGTCTAAAACACTTCCCACATTGAGTACATTTGTAGGGCTTTTCACCTGTATGAATTCTCAGGTGGTCCTTTAAATGATGTGCTTGGCTAAAACACTTCCCACACTGAGTACATTTGTAGGGCTTTTCACCTGAATGAATTCTCTTGTGATCATTTAAATTAGATTGCTTATTGATATTCATGAGCTCACTCACTAAACTTTCACTGGATTCACACTTAATTTGATCATATTTAATAGTAACACATTTAATATCCTGCAAGTCACTGTCCTGTTCAGTCTTAAGGTAGCATGCATCATCAGTCTCTGTTTTGATCTGGTAAGGATGGGGTACATATCCCAGCTCTGTGCTGTCAAGGCTCTCTGTCTTAATAAGATCCCCACTGTGGGTGGAGCCCAGATCAGTTTCTATTTTTATCAGTGGTGTGTGCGTGTGGTGTAGATCACCGACCCCGCTGTGTGCTGTAACACACTCTGGCTCCAGTCTGTCGAGTCCTGGTTCAGCACACTCTGTCTCTGACTCTGCCATGTGGACAGACTCCAGTCCACTGGGTTCCTCTTCTTTCTGTCTGATCCTAGGCTGCTCAGTCAGCTCTGGTAGTGTTGTCTCAGTGTCCTGTGTCAGAAAGACTCTTGCCTGCATCACACTGCTGCTCAAAGCTGTGCAGAAGTGCAGCTCCTGCAGGGAAACACATACATGCACACTTATTGACATGCACATGGGTCAGTGATATAAACCTGCATCTGTAACAAACTGGTTATCTACTTATATAACTTTGCACATTCTATGATAGATTTCATGCAGCTGTTTGCAGATTTCTGGGGGCAAACTGGGAAATATTCAAACCAATACAGTAATTTAAGAATCCTACTTTCTTTGTAAGTTAATACAATTTAAATAGTTTAGCATGAGCCTTGATCCATATGATAGCTCACATGACATTGATGGATAATTATACAGTGTCTAGTCTCATTGATTCATTTGCATCAGAGTCTTTACAAAACAATATTACGTTAGCTAACTTTATCTATATAGCAAACCATGAAAGGGTGGCGATTAAATTACTTTTTATAAACATATTGACTTCATTCTCTGTCGTAAACGATGGAGAAATAGCATCCAAGATTCCCAAGCATATTCCACCTCTGATCCAATCGGTTCCGACCACCGCATTGTCTGTGCTAAGGTTAGGCTCAGTCTTCATTCTGCAAAACCATCTGCTCGCTTGAAGCTAAATTGGGCTGCCATGACTACGGATCAAAATTGAGGACCATATTTCAGATGAGTGGTTCTCTATGGATACTGACGTCCAGTCCTATGGCAACTTCGTTGATACATGTGTGAAAATTGGGAAGTCAATCCTTCCATCTCAAACTAAACTGCCTCCCAACCTTGTTTGCACTAGCCCAGTTAACTTAGCTACGACCAATGTGCTAGCTTCCACAATCGATGATCTCCCTGCTACTCAGTCCAACCTCAGAGCCGTGTATGACGAGCAAGAAGACATTAGAGTCAACTACATACTTAGTACTTTTGACAAACGTGAATTCACCAGTGACTTGCATTGTGCCTGGAAATTAGTTAAACAGCTCTCTGGTAAGCGGTCCAACACTGTATTCATCCAAGGTGAAGATCGAATGGCCTCATGGAAGTCTCATTTTGAAAACCTTCGGAATTCCGATAATAATACCAATGCTCAAGGTACAATTGACCCAATCTTTAAAATCAACTCTAACATTCCCACTGGCAAATTTTCTCAAGCCGAGGTCAATACGGCTATCGCGCAAATGAAACTTGGCAAGGCCCCTGGTATGGACAGCATCCCTATCGAAGTCTGGAGGCTTCCCAAACTGAAGAAGTGTCTTACACACTTCTGTAATACAACCTTGGAAGGAAATCGCCCGCCTGAATGGGGCATCTCCGGCATTGTGCCAGTTCCGAAAAAAGGTGACCTGACCATCCCAGACAACTATCGGGGAATCAGTCTAACTCAAACAGCTGCAAAAATCTATAACCGTCTTTTGCTGAATCGTATTCGTCGAGTTGGAAAAGGTCCTTCGCCCCAACCAAAATGGTTTTCGGCCTCTGAGATCTACTTCTTCACAAATCCTTGCTCTCAGACTAATAATTGAGTAAATTCAAAATTATCAGAAAGAAGCTGCAATAATCTTCATTGACTTCCGCAAAGCATTCGATTCCATCAATAGACCCACGATGTTTAAAATTTTGAATGCTTACGGAATCCCGGAGGAGATTGTAAATGCCATCAAAATTATGTATGAGGATACAAGTGCAGTTGTTCTCACTCCGGAAGATGAAACTGATTCATTTTTCATCAACACTGGCATTCTCCAGGGTGATCCACTTGCCCCCTATCTATTCATCATAGTTTTGGACTACGCCCTGCGGATAGCAATAAACGACACTGATGGTCTAACTCTGACTTGCCGTAGAAGTAGTAGATATCCTGCTCAACACCTCTCTGACCTAGATTACGCTGATGACATTAGTCTGCTTGCTGACACCCTTCGAGATGCAGAATCTCTCCTCCACAAAGTTTAAACTTGCTGCAAGTCCATTGGTCTCTCTCTTAATGCAAAGAAAACTAAGTACATTCACCTCAATCCCTCCACTGCTGGTGACATCATAGCGCTTGATAGCAGTAAGATCGACAAAGTTGATGACTTCAAATACCTGGGCTCCTACACAAACTCGACCCATGATGTTGAATGTAGGAAGGCTCAAGCTTGGTCTGCTCTCCACTCATTGAGGAATGTTTGGCAATCTTCAATCCGTAAAAGCTCCAAAATTAACATCTTTAAAACATCCGTGGAGTCCATTCTCCTCTATGGGTGTGAGTCTTGGGCCCTCACCAGCAAGATCACTAAGTCCATCGATGGTACCTACACACGGATGTTGCGTGCTGTCCAGAATGTTTCCTGGCAGGACCACCTCCAAACTCCGCCCTGTACGGTGCCCTCCCCTCCATCTCAAGTGTCATCAGACAGCGTCGTCTTCGGCTAGCCGGACATATCATTCGGCACAATGAGCCAGCCAGTCGTGTCCTCCTTTGGACGCCAGACTCTCCCCGTCGTAGAGGTCGACCTAACATCACCCTTAAATCGTCCATCGAACTGGAGACAGGACTGTGCGTATCGTCTCTTCGCAATGCAATGCTTAACAGGGAATGCTGGATGAAGCTCATCAAGTCATCACAGATGTGAATGAATTAATGAATGAACATATATATTTGTCAGGACAGAGCAAATGCTTTGTTACAGTGTTAAAGACTAATTTACAACACCCGTGCCCAATAAACTACAAAAAGGAAAGTATTTATCAAGATATGAAAGCAAACAATACAAGATACACGCAAAAACAGATTTTAAAAATGTGACGCTATTTTACACACTGAGTTGTCAACAAGATCTCCGGTCACAATTCTGTGAGTATCAAATCAAATGTCTGCTTCCAAAAACATGTTTTAAATTAAAGGAAACAGAAAAGGAACTAGATATGATAAACACTCCCTCTTTTATGTAGCTTCAATAGCTTATTCTGACCACTGAGCCACTTGATGTCTGGCTGTCACTGAAAATGAACTCAACACAACATCGCCCTGGCAAACTTGGGCTAGTTTGTACATCAGGCCCAGATAGGATATTTGTTATTTTAAAAATCCATACCTGTATTCGCTCAGATTATGTTGCTTTCGCAAAGCGAAATGAATGAATGATTATTTGCGCACCGCCAGATGCTCTTTCAGAACATTGCTTCATCCTAGAAATTTGCGTTCGGAGAAATGGTGATATGGAAGTCTGGGGGTCGTTGCTTTAATTTTTGCCAGTAAGCAAACCCTTTTATTCAGGAATCAGGCTATGAGCGTTTTACATTTACGGCGATTGGTCAATTCCTTACGGGTTGATTAAAAGCAAATCATTAAAAGAACATCCCCTTCAAGCATTTTTTTCTGCGTTTTAATTGTTACTTTCTTCAATATGAAGACGACAAATTTGCTCCCATTGAAAATGAATCGCTTCGAAATTAAGTTTCCTCCTGGAAGTTACGCAACTTCAGTTTCAACTTTCCCAGCGTATTAGCCAAGGGGCAACGATATGAGATAATGGACCAATACAAATTCGACCCCAAGCGCTCCACTTGGAGTGGGCAACTTGCTGATATCACATCGAGGGCCAATGACAGAGCAGGGTTAGTTAGGAGGGCCTACAAAATGCCATTATTTGGAAAGTTCAACCACTTACAACCATAACATTTCCAGAATGAAGACCTTTGCTGAAAGATTGGAACTGCTGGGAAAGAAATGCATCTATAAAACAAAAGACAACCCTTCATTGCAGATGACAATAGAAGAGGCGATACACAGACACACCTCTCTCCATCATGCTAGGCTGCAGCAAAGATGAAGATGGCAGTGCACACACACACATACATATATATATATATACAGTGAGCACCATAATTCATTGGACAGTGACACATTTTTTGTTATTTTGGTTCTGTACTCTAGCACTTTGAGTTTGAAAGGACACAATGACACTGACTGTCTGTCAGCTTTAATTTGAGGGTATTTTCATCCATATCGGATGAACCATTTAGAAATTATAAAACCTTTTGTACATAGTCCCCCCCCATTTTCAGGCACCATAATTCATTGGGCAGTTTTACATAATGTAGAATAAAGTAATCATTTTGAATATTTGGTCGCATATCCTTTGCATGTAATGACTACTTGAAGTCTGCGACGCATAGACATCACCAGATGTGATGCTCTGCCAGGCCTGTACTGCAACCATCTTCAGTTCCTGCTTGTTTCGGGGACTTTTTGCCTTCAGTCTCCTCTTCAGCATGTAAAATGCATGTTCAATTGGATTCAGATCTGGTGATTGACTTGGCCAGTCAAGGATTTTCCACTTTTTGGCCGTCAAAAACCCCTTTGTTGCTCAAGCAGTATGTTTCGGGTCATTGTCTTGTTGCATGATGAAGTGTCGTCCAATGAGTTTGAAGGCATTTGGTTTTATCTGAGCAGATAAAATATTTCTGTAGACTTCAGAATTCATTGTTCTACTTCCGTCTGCAGTCACATCATTGATGAAGAGCCCGTTCCACTGGCAGCCATACAGGCCGAAGCCATAACACCCCCTCCACCATGTTTCACGGATGAGGTGGTATGCTTTGGATCATGGGCATTTCCTTTTTTTCTCCGCACTTTCCTCTTTCCATCACTCTGGTACATGTTAATCTTTGTCTCATCTGTCCACAAGACTTTGTTCCAGAACTCTTGGGGCTCTTTTAGCAAACTGTGATCTCGCCTTTCTGTTCTTCAGGCTTATCAGTGGTTTTCATCTTGTAGTGCACCCTCTGTAGGCCTGCTGGTGTAGTCTTCTACGTATGGTAGACTTTGACACATCTACACCTGCATCCAGAGAGTGTTTTTGATCTGTTGGGCCATTTTCAGGGGGGTTTTCTTCACCATAGAGAGTATTCTCCACTACAGTGGTCTTCCTCGGTCTACTGGGTCTTTTGACATAATTGAGTTCACCAGTTGTTGTTTTCTTGTTAATGATGAACCAAACTGTTGACTTGGGCATGCCCAGGGTTTTTGCAATGTTCCTGATTGATTGATTTTCATTTCTGAGGCTTATGACGGCCAGCTTAATTTGCATCGACACTACGGTCTTCCTCATGTCGCCACACCCCAACAACAATCTCCGAAGGCAATTGCAAAGTCTAGACATCAAGACTAGACATCAACAGCCGTCTTCTGCATTCACTAATGATACAAATGAATACACCTGCCTAACGAAACATCTGTGAAGCCAATTCAACAAATACTTGTAGTACCTTAAAATGGGGGGACCATGTTCAAAAGGTGCTGTCATTTCTAAACAGTTCATCCAATATGGATGAAAATACCCTAAAATAAAGCAGACAGTCTGCACTTCATTGTCATTATATCCTTTCAAACTCAAAGTGCTAGAGTACAGAACCAAAATAACAAAAAATGTGTCACTGTCCAATGAATTATGGTGCTCACTGTATATACAGTGGGGAAAATAAGTATTTCACCCCCTGCTGATTTTGTGAGTTTGCCCCCTTACAAAGAAAGGAACGGAACAGTCGGTCTATACATTTCATGGTAGGTTCATCTTAACAGTGAGAGACAGAATATTTTTTTTAAATCCCGGAAAATCACATTATATGAATTTTAAACATTTATTTGTGTTTTATTGAGGAAAATAAGTATTTCACCCCTAGCAAAACAGCAAGAATTCTGGCTCCCACAGACCGGTTATGTGACCAGGAGGCACACAGATTAGTCCTCTTACTTAATTAGTACTCCTAATTAAGTACTCGTTACCTGTATAAAAGACAACTGTCCACAGAATCAATCAATGAATCAGATTCCAACCTCTCCACAATGGGCAAGACCAAAAAATTGTCTAAGGACATCAGGGACAAAATTGTAGACCTGCACAAGACTGTAATGGGCTACAAGACCATTGGCAAGCAGCTTGGTGAGAAGGAGTCAACTGATAATTAGAAAATGGAAGAAACACCAATTGACCATCAATCTCCCTCGGTCTGGGGCTCCACGCAAGATCTCACCTCGTGGAGTGAACCTGATCATGAGAAAGGTGAGGGAACAACCCAGAACTACACGGCTGGAGCTTGTTGATGATCTCAAGGCAGCTGGGAACACAGTCACCAAGATGACCATTGGTAACACACTACGCCAGGGTCTTCAACTCCAGGCCTCGAGGTCCGCTGTGTCTGCAGGTATTTGCTCCAACCACGCACTACACCACCTGATTTCACTAATTAGCTTGCCTCCTGGACCAAGGAGGTAAACTAATTATTCTAAATCAGGTGGTGTAGTGCGTGGTTGGAGCAAATACCTGCAGACACAGCGGACCTCGAGGCCTGGAGTTGAAGACCCCTGCACTACGCCGTAATGGATTGAAATCCTGTAGTGCCCGCAAGGTCCCCCTGCTCAAGAAGGCACATGTACAGGCCCGTCTGAAGTTTGCCAATGAGCACCTGGATGATTCAGAGGAGGCTTGGGAGAAAGTGCTGTGGTCAGATGAGACTAAAATCGAGCTCTTTGGCATCAACTCGACTCGCCGTGTTTGGAGGAAGAAAAAGCTGCCTTGGACCCCAAGAACACCATCCCCACCGTCAAGCATGGCGGTGGAAACATTATGCTTTGGGGCTGTTTCTCTGCTAAGGCACAGGACGACTTCACCGGATCGAGGGGAGGATGAATGGGGCCATGTACCGGGAAATCTTGGGTGAGAACCTCCTTCCCTCAGCCAGGACACTGAAAATGGATTTCTAAGGATTTGGAGAGGATCTGCAAAGAGGAGTGGGCCAAAATCCCTCCTGGGATCTGCGCAAACTTGGTGACCAACTACAAGAAACGACTGACCGCTGTGCTTGCCAACAAGGGTTTCTCCACCAAGTACTGAGTCATGTTTTGCTAGGGGGTGAAATACTTATTTTCCTCAATAAAACACAAATAAATGTTTAAAATTCATATAATGTAATTTTCTGGGATTTTTTTTAATATTCTGTCTCTCACTGTTAAGATGAACCTACCATGAAAATTATAGACCGTTCCTTTCTTTGTAAGGGGGCAAACTCATAAAATCAGCAGGGGGTGAAATACTTATTTTCCCCACTGTATGTTTGTAATTATAGGGGCACATCTAGGGATGGAGAAAACCTTAGAGAGGTATAAAGAGCCAATTTTACTGGCCCGGAATAAACAGAGCCATAGAGGAACATTGCCGCAATTGTCCCAAGTGTCAGCGGGTGGCACCCAGACCACATTTCCATAGTCCATTAATCCCTCTGCCGATAATATCGGTACCGTTTAGGAGAATAGCAATGGATCTGGTGGGGCCCTTATCAAAAGTGGACGAGACCATCAGTACATTTCGGTTATTTTGGACTACGCGACTCAGAAGCCATTCCCCTACGCACCATGGCTTCGTTTTCAGCTCGTAGCTCATGCTGGAAATATATTTGCAGCGACAAGCTACATAAAAGCACAGATGTAAACAAATACATTTTTGGCTACAGAAGAAATATGAGGTATTAAATGTGATCTAGGTAAATTGCAATTCATTGTAATTAATTCAAGTTCATTAATCTTAATCAAATCACAACATTACACATTTGGTACATTTACCAAATGTATAACATTGATGACCTAACTAACGGGTTGAAGGCATTAAGGAGTTCTAATTAGAAGAGGTTGGCTCAATTTAATACAAGTGCAACATTAAGACAGACATTAAGACAGACATTAAGACAGACATTAAGACAGACAACCTTGTAGAAAAATAATATGACATTTATTGAACATAAAGTATGAAAATAGCAAAGCACAATTCAAGACATTAATGAACAACAAATGTATCTGTATGTGCGTGTGTGTGGGTGTGGGCGTGTTTGAGCGCAAGCTTGATGAGGCACGTGGCCGTGAATGCATGTGTCCTCTAGTGTGTGCGTGGGTCACGCGCATGTGTGTGCACGCTTTAAGCACGTGGGCATCGAGAACAAACCTTTTTGAACCCAAAGATGACGCTTACTGTGCACACCAGAATAACTGTTGAGTTATTGCGTGTGCTGAGATCTGAATGCTGGGTTAATAGATAACAATACATGTAAGACCTGGGTCTATGTGTGGTGTATTTTATCAGTGAGCAGCTATGCTAACTACAAAAAAAATGCTAAACACAATGGTAAGTACAGTCATGAACCGAACAAACAGTTTGTTGCTAAACTATGCTATGCCCAGATGCTACAGCCTTACTGTGTATTGCTCCGCGGTCAGCGGGGTTTAATGTGTTTCGGGCTCGGAAGACAATGTGGTAAGTCCGGTCGCGGCGTCTTCAGCAAGTCCAAGGTTTCCTTGCGCAACTGTTCACGATTGATGTGAAGTCTCTGGTTCGTTTTCCAGGGCTCAAAGTTAATTATCAGACATGAGTTTTGAAGAAGGGAGCTGGCCGCTTCTGTGTTCACTCAAATGTCAGATATGACTATCCTTTCACAGCTCTTCGCAAATTAGCGTTGGTTGCAGCTAAATTCGTTGAAACAGTGCTCTGTTGATTTTGCTGCTGTTCAGAGAACTTGTCTCGCACGTGTCTTCACGAGGCCTCTTGTTTAGATACTGGTGAGAGAGAACGACGCAAGGTCCTGGTGATGGAGTGCGGAACAGAGCAGGAAAACAAGAGGAACAGAGAGAGATGGCGAATGTTCTCTGCGTACCCCAATGTTGCGTTGAGGTACGCATTTCCACTTGTACAGTATTGGGCTACTGTACGTGGAAATACGATCCTACAAGGCGGGGCTGAATGGCGTCATCGGGATTCCCTGGTGCGATGTAGAAAGGTTTGTCAGGAAGTTGGATGCGTGGTGGTTTAAATGAAATTGCATTTCAAGCATATAATTTTATGTGGAATGTGCAGTCCCTACACAGATGACTGGAAGCAGGGTAGTATAATTCCAATATATAAGGGAAACGAGGGAACTATAAGCCTGTCAGTTGAACTTGCATCTCATGTAAAATACTGGAATGTATTATTAGGGACAAGTTGGAATCATTCTTGAAAAATAATAGTATATTAAGGGAGAGCTAACATGACTTCCTCAAGGGCAGGTCATGCCTAACAAACCTCCTGGACTTTTTTTTTTTGGCTACAAAGTGTGTTGACCTGAACCAGGCTTATGATATTATATATTTGGACTTTAAAGAAACATTTGACAAGATACCACATGAGAGGCTCATTGTTAAAATGAGGAGTTGTTTCAGACTGGGTTCATAATTGGCTGCAAGGGCGAATATAAAGAGGAACAGTAGGTGGGGCCGTATCTGACCTACAATGCATCCGGAAAGTATTCACAGCGCTTCACTTTTTCCACATTTTGTTATGTTACAGCTTTATTTTCTCAGAATTCTACACACAATACCCCATAATGACAAAGTGAAAAAAGTTTTTTAGAAATTTTTGCAAATGTATTAAAAATTAAAAATTTAAATATCACATGTACATAAGTATTCACGCCGTTTGCTATGACACTCAAAATTGAGCTCAGGTGCATCCTGTTTCCACTGATCATCCTTGAGATGTTTCTAGAACTTCATTGGACTCCACCTGTGGTAAATTCAATTGATTGGACATGATTTGGAAAGGCACACACCTGTCTATGTAAGGTCCCACAGTTGACAGTGCATGTCAGAGTAAAAACCAAGCCATGAAGTCCTAGGAACTCTCCATAGACCTCCGAGATAGAATTGTGTTGAGGCATAGATCTGGGGAAGGGTATAAAAACATTGCTAAAGCATTGAAAGCACCCAGGAGAACAGTGGGCTCCATCATTGCGAAATGGAATAAATTTGGAACCACCACAACTCTTCTTAGAGCTGGCCGTCTGGCCAAACTAAGTAACCGGGCAAGAAGGGACATGGTCAGGGAGGTGACCAAGAACCCAATGGCCACTCTAAGAGAGCTTCAGAGTTCCTCTGCAGCGATGGGAGAACCTGGTAGAAGGACAAACATCTCTGCAGCACTCCATCAATCAGACCTTTATGGTAATGGCTAGACGGAAGCTACTTCTCAGTGAAAGGCATATGACAGCCCACCTGGAGTTTGCCAAATGGTACTTAAAGGACTCTAAGAGCATCAGGAAAAAGATTATCCGGTCTGATGAGACACAAATTGAACTTTTTGGCCTGAATGCCAAGAGCTACCATAAAGGACAAATCTTCCTTTCGGTATATTCAATTATATTGTTAAGGGGTTACAGGTCATTTTTTTATGTATTTTTATTTTAAAAAGGAATCATTGGGGCAATGGCTTATGTAGCACGCACGCATGCACGCATGCACACACAAATCTGGGTCAGGCTATTATAAATAAGGCAGTTTCTGGACACTTTTAGAAAACAGTCCTATTCTTTATTTCGCAATGGAATATTTTAAATGTCCGTATGCAACTAAAAAGTAATTCAGTCTAAAACTAGGGTAATGCTGGAACCTGTGGAATCACTGGAGCAACAATGGCATACGTCAAACAAAAGTATTGCTGGCTACAAGTTTGATTCAACTTGAGGTCGCCGATGAAGAGCAAATTGTTTTTAAAGAAATCGCAATGTCTCTTCTTGAAAATATGGAGCAGGAAACTGAAAACACAGTCACTTTTCTTTGGAAAGACTTGCGTGAACTAAGCACACACTCCAACAACACAGATCATTTGTTTTTGTGGTGGAAGAAACGGAGTGACATACATTTTATTAAGAGAAGAATATAGAACCGGAACTCACCGCCCCACCCTCCTCCTTCTCTTTCATTTTTAACCCCTCCCTCCTTTCTCTCATTTTATACTTAAATGCGGCAAGGGAACAATTTTTAAACATCCCTATCAAGCAACAAAACCATGGCTCAGCCAAGATGACAATGCCTGTGATGGAGCCTTCGACTTCGGACATGGCTGAAGGATGGCTGGATCGTTTGGGCCGGGACTTGGGTGCAACCAATCTGACCTACCTGCCATAGACCTAGGATGACTCTGATGAACCTGACAGTGCCGTCATCTCCAAGGTCGTCAGTACCATCAAGGCTGCTATCGCCTGCATCCTGGACTTTATTATAGAGGAGGATTTCAAAGAGAACACAGTTGTCTGTACAAACCTGATCCAAATTATTTCTGTTTTAATTCTTTAAAAGGCTGTTTAATCCTTGTCTGGGTGTCACATTGAATATCGCCTTTGTGCTGTCCGGTTTGAAAAGTTCTCTGGAAAAAAATTGAGCTGCAGAGACTGTGATTCATGATCTCAAGAGCGAACCGTACATTTGTGAAAAACCGAAGAGGAGTGAGACAAACTTTTTGGAAAGATTTTGAGCTTTTGGAGCAAGAAAAGCCCAAAACCAAAGTCAATGGCTGAAACATGGGAAGCATCTTGCCTCACCTCCACCAACTAAGAAGAGATGTTTTGGCTGAGGAGCTGAGTGCGTTCCTGTTCAAAATCCTTGAACGAAATATGTCAAACCTGGACATTTTTACAAACCACAAGCCACCCCCCTAGGGTGACCGTTGAGCCCCTAGAATTTTATATGGTAAATGTGAGACAGGTTTCTGCTGTAAACTGTTTGACAGCAGCACTTTTTTACATATATAATGTTTTTAAACACATTCAAGCTGTCATTATTCTTTGGACGTCTAACAATGTCAGAACGTGTGATGAAATCAGTGTACTACACGCAGCAAATCCTGGCTCATTTAGGGGAAAAGAGAACTTTCAAAGGGGTTTGAAAGAAGCAACTGGTTCAAAGTGAAATAATTCTCAAGTCACAGAATGGTTAGCGGCCCAGGATGCTTACACACTGCACCGAAACGTGCCTTTAAAATGTACGCGAAACTGGGTTTTTGCTTGTAACATAGATTCACAATGGCAAGCTGATCTGGTTGATATGTCTACTTTTGCAGTATAACATTACGCATTTTGCTACAGGAAATGAAACCAAGGCCTCTGTAGTGGAGAGGTTTAACCGCACGCTGAAAACTAAAATGTGGTGTTATTTTACAGCAGTCAATACAAGAAAATACATTGATGTAGTACAAGATATTGTTGATGCTTACAACCACAGTTATCACAGCAGTATTAAAATGAAACCTGAAGTTAATAGCGAAAACGCCTTTACAGTTTTAAAAGTGTCCAGAGTGAAGGACCTTTCGTGAAAGGTTATGAACAAAATTTTGCAGATGAGTATTTCACGGTTATAAAATGTGTACCCAGGGACCTGCCATTGGAAGACTATGATGGTGAAAATATAGAGGGGGACATTTTACAAGAAAGAACTGCAAAAGATTTTTGTGGGTAAAGACAAAGCTTTCAAAGTGGAAAAGATTTTGGCTGAAAAGAAGCAAAACAGGAAAAAAATGCGTAGTGAAATGGGTCGGATGCCCAGAGAAATTTAATACATGAATTCCTAGTGAACAAATTGTCAATATCCAAGCATTATAAAAGACCCCAGCTGCAACATGTACAAGCTCACACACATGAAGACATGGAAGGGCGCAAGTTTTATATTACGCTCTCGTATACGAGAAATACATCATTGGAAACCAATCGTCGTTTCAGGATAAAGTTTGCCAAGCCTATTGATTTGAAGGGCGAATGGGAAGTTGCTCTTGCAGAGATAAAATATCCTAAATAGACTCAATAACAGATAAGGAAAACACATTTATTTGACAAGGTAAAACAATGGATGTTTCCTTGCGAAATGAGTTTAGGCTATTCCAAAAATATTAACAAAATCATCAATGAAATTAACAGAGATATTTTTTATTCATTTAGTCCGGTGTTTTAATTTTAACTACGGGCAAACAATTTCTTAATTAGGGCCCATGGTAATCTAGCACTATTGTTAGGGCTATCTCCAGGGGAATACTTCCCCATTCAGCAGGGTGAATTCCCCCATCCTGTACATATGCATGCAGGTTTCTATACAATGTAAATTTATACCAACTTTATTGATTATCAGAGAGTAGGAAATAGCTTTGTGCCTTTTTTCAGATGCGTACATATATCAGGCCAAAACAAAGATGTGGTCAGTTACTTACGAGAAGCCACATTGCGTACTGATCAGCAAGCATCATATTGACGATATGACGATTGAAGATATCCCCTTTCGCTACGGAAAATTTAGAGCAAAATTACATTTTAGACCTTTTTGCATTTAACGATGGTGCCGGATACCTATTATGTGGACCCTCATAGATATATAAATTATTATACGTCCCAAGCCGGTCATGGACTACCTGGTTACCAAGGCAGCGCCGTCCCGTATGGAACAGGGCTTTTAGGTAACAACGTAATGAGCTGTAATCGCTTTACCAAAAAACTTTTTTATGGTGTGTTTGCAAGTGAGTTACTGCAAAATAAGATTAAGGATTTACCTGCGGCGTTTATAGTGAACACCGATTCAAAAAACAGACCTGGAGAACATTGGTTGGCTATCTAGATTACGGAGCACTCCTCTGGGGAATTTTTGTATTCTTATGGCAACCCTCCAGATTTGATCTTCTTCCCGAAATCCATCAATGCTTTCCTTATGTTAAACTGTCATTGTCATAGTTTTACCTTGTTCAGCCGCTGGAGGGCACTTGACCATGTGATGGTCGGTTCCCTTTGTTTTGTATGAGGAATCATTGTCATTGTCATTTCCCTTATATGGTCTTTTGTCTGGGATTTTCCCGGTCATGGCCAGCTGTGGATTATCAATGTTTATTCCGCCTACTATTTAAAGGCTGCGTTTTCATATCACAAACGCTTCTGTGTAAACCATTGTTACGCTCTAGCCGGTACTAGAACTAAGGTATTAGTTTTCCACTTGGTGGTCTCTCTTTGTCCATCCATTTTTCCCCCTGCTCCCTTATCTGTTCGCAGACTTAGTGGCTGACTACTTGTAGTTAGCTTTTAGATATTCGTGACATCTGCGAGTGGCTCTTCCATCCTCGACCCACACTACAGTCATAGGTTGGTTTACAATTCCCGACAAGTTATATACGAGAATATTTGTTTGCGGATATGTTTATGTATAGTGATAACTTATCAAATACATTTATGTTATGGTTTCTAGGTTTGTTCATAAAATACAGTCTTTTATACATAAAATAAACATGTTTACTTGTATACAGTATGTTTGCTCTGGCGAAATGTTTAATGCCTGTCATGGTTGTTGAAAAAACACTATTTAAGACAATGATTGAACATAATGTCATATTTTATTGAAAATAAACAAGAAACTTTACATCACCATTTGTGCCATTTTTTCACGCTTCTCTATTACTTCATGTTTAATATAAATCCCTCAAAAGTTTAGCCACGTGTGTTTCGATCAATTATAGGGGATAAAAGTGAGGTCCATGAATCACGTAGGCCGGTCAGGTGCTTGTTGTTGTGGGAGACTTTCATGCTGCTAATGACATTGGTGTTTTTTTGCATCTAGGCTTAGCTTCTGACATCTACATGTTGATTAGGTATAACAGATAAAGGCATGTTAAGGAACACCATCGCTTCAAGAAATTTTAGCCACCACGAGGGTCTTCTATCTTCGGTTATCTTATGTAATGATGTTATGTTGTTAGGCTTCTAGATGCCACGCTGTGAATGATGTCAGATAAAACATCCCCAATAGCATCTGCGTCGGGTTACAATTCATAGACATCGAGAGATTCAGAGGCCTTTTCCCCTTTATCAGAATTAACGGGCAAAGATAATATTAGATTATTTGTTTCTTTAGACCCCATCTTAACTAGAGATAAAAACCTTTGCAGTGCTGCTTAGCATTTTTGTACAGATCCATATTTGGCTTTCACAAAATATCCTGAATAGCTGAATCAAGTTAATTCTCAACATTTTGTCTGATTGATTCTGGGGGTGACGGGATGTTTTTCAGCCTTTCCAATTGCTGTTGTGGGACCAAATACATTGTCTGAGCAAACTCCATAGTTTAAGATTCACGTATTCCGCGAGGCTATTAGGCTGATTATAAAGGGCACGACGACACTCAAGAGAGGCAATAAAAAAACCTCCGGACTGGTTGATAACTTTTTTTTATTTTTTATTACATTTTTTAAGCGACATTTTTTTATTAGCAAAAAGTTGATCAAGGTTTTTCGTATTTTCAACTTATTGAATTGCACTGATGTTAAAGGGATGTTACCTCTCAGAACATTGAGCGCTATTTCACAAAGAGCAAGAATGAGTTCGGAGAACGCTGATTTTAAAATAACTTTGCTTTGTCGCAGCGAACCTCCAAATAAGGCAGTCATTAAAGACAGATTTTTTCTTTAAGCGAGCAGACATGATTACATTATTTTTTTACTTTCTCTTGAGCACGTAAACTGTCGGCCACTCCCACAAGAATATTCCTGTCCTGAGCCTGAGCTCTTCGGGCGTTTGAGGTTTTAAATCTATCAACAGATAACCATACGGTTTTCTAGTGGAGTCCTCAAAACATTCAATGAAAAATGTAGAATTTCTTGGAAACATTTGACGAGCCAAAACACTGACTTGTTGCTTATCCCTGGGATTTTTAAACAGTTTTTAGTTTGCATTAAGATTTATTGTTCTACTTGTTTTTAATTTAAAAGGATTTTGCACCATGTAAGATTTTGAGCGTTAGCTCAAGTTTCTGTGGTGCATATATTTCGTAAAAGCTTTCTCCATTAGTGGCTGCCACACATTTGTCTTGTGCACAGGAAATTATCATCACACAAAGAGTCTGGACAGTTCATCATACAGAGGCTGCCAGCATGTATAGCACCAGACAATGTTATCAGGTATTTTGGATAAAACATATTTTTAATTTCCCAACAGAAGCTTTATGAAATATGATTTACCAGAATTTCTAGGTCCAGAAATTATACATGAGAAGGGGTGCTGAAAGCGCACTTCAAACCTCTCAGTGGCAATATTTCCTAGGGCTTTAAAATCCATATGGGAATGCACTGAAATCCAACAGGAGAACACGTTTGTCGTAAACAACCCAGAGCCATTTAGTTAATGTCACGTTTTTTCTAAATGAAACCCTGTTTATCTCGGACAATCTTTTTCTCCTTGGTAAGCACTTCCCTGGAATCATCCCTGTAATGCACAAAATGACCAACTAGACTGGTGAGCAAGTCAGAGGTGTCGGGAGGTGCATTTTAGTCATCCAGCACAGACAGACAGAGTGGGGCCATCTTTGGCAGGTTTATGGCTCTGTGAGTGAAGCCATAATGTATGTAGCGGTGGTGAACCAGTGCCACACCCCACAACTTCTACCTATGAGCTGGGAATTATGGATCATGGAAAAAATAATTATGGCCTGCCAGATTAAAATGGAGGTCAACATGGTATGATTGGCCTTGTCACTTGGTAGCATATTATGAGCATATTATGCCTCTCAAAATATCAGCCCAACCAGCATCTCGGTATAAATTAAGCTGACTTCCCCAGGCCCTAGTGATGTTTGATATTGCCACGATTATGTCCTCCAAATCATCTACGTCTGTTAGACCCCATACCAACAAAGCTTATTAAAGAGCTTTTGCCTGTGCTAGGCCAGCCCATGTTAGATATCATAAATACATCCCTATTATTGGGTTGCGTACCTAGGTCTTTAAAAGTGGCAGTAATCAAGCCTCTTCTAAAGAAACCAAATCTTGATCCTGTTAATCTGAAGAGCTATAGGCCCATTTCAAATCTGCCCTTTTTGTCAAAAATTTTAGAGAAATCTGTAGCTCAACAATTAACTGCTTTCCTAAAAACGAATAATCTGTATGAAACACTACAATCAGGTTTTAGACCAAACCATAGCACTGAGACGGCATTTATTAAAGTTGTAAATGACTTACTGTTAGCATTGGACACTGGTTGTGTTTCTATTCTAGTGCTCCTTGACAAAAGTGCTGCTTTTGACACTATTGACCACCAGATTCTCCTTCATAGGCTAGAAAACCTGGTTGGTTTGCGTGGACGGGCACTCTCATGGTTTAAATCATACTTATCAGAAAGGTTTCAATTTGTGAAATTAGATCAAGAGTCCTCTGACTACTCTCAGGTTAAATATGGTATTCCACAAGGCTCAGTGCTGGGACCATTACTGTTCTCATTATACTTGCTACCACTGGGTAATGTTATTCGTAAACATGGTGTGAATTTCCATTGCTATGCAGATGATACACAGCTGTACATATCAATGAAACCAGGTGAAATACTTAAACTCACTCAATTAGAGGCTTGTATCTCTGATATAAAGTAAATTTCCTGCTTTTAAATTCAAAAGTTAAGGAACAAGTTGGATCTGCAGTTAAATGCAGGTGATTGCATCAAGTCTTATGGTAAAGAACCTTGGTTTTATTATTGATCAGGACCTTACATTTGACACTCAACTCGTTTTCCTGTTTCCTGTTTCCATTTTGAACGCGACGCGCGCTGTAGTAACTGCTGCTCCAGGTTTTCGCTGCCCGCATTTTCTACACTTTTATACTGATTTGGATACAAAACTCTTTTCTATTTTTTAAATCTTTTTCGGTTATTCCTAACTAACCAACCCATACGGGACTCGAGCACCGTGGTTTTCTGTTCGACACCCAAGAAAACATTACGGTAAGGAATTCGACCATGGCTTCCTCCCTTGTTTCCTGCTTGGAGTGCAATATGTTTAGTGTTAGTTCTGACGCCAAGTTTAACGTAACTGGTATTTGTAGGAAGTGTGAACTTAATTTAGAATTGGCGCAGAAAATAGTTGAGCTTGAGGACCGCATCCGGACGCTTCGCCAGATTCAGGAAGGAGAGAGTTACATAGAGTCTTTTCTGTTAGCGCCGGACGCACCAGGAGTTTAAATAGCCTAGACATTAGTGTTATTCCCCCAGCAGAACCTTCGCAGCAAGGTGCTTTTGTCACGGTTCGAGGGAGGCATAGTCGCCGGGCCCCAAGGAGGTCATACACCTAACTCACGTTTCGAATCGTTTTTCCCCACTCAGTAATACACCTACTGAGAAAGCTCTGATAATTGGCGATTCCATTTTACGAGACGTGAGGATAGAGTCACCAGCGACCATAGTCCAATGTTTGCCTGGGGCCAGAGCTACCGACGTGGAGGCAAACTTAAAGGTGCTAGCTAAGAATAATCGTAAATATTCTAAAATTATTATCCACGCTGGCACCACGATGTCCGACTTAGGCAGTCGGAGATCACTAAAAATAATTTTGTTTCGGTGTGTAAGCTCTAAAACACTCAGTCGGGAAGTAATTATCTCTGGCCCTATCCCTACCCGTAGGAGTGACGAAGTCTACAGTAGACTCACGTTGCTAAATCGCTGGATGGCTAACTGGTGTACTGACAACGACTTGGGCTTCATAGACAATTGGCCTACTTTTTGGGGAAAGCCTGGCTTACTGAAGAAGAGAGACGGACTCCACCCGAACTGGAGAGGTTCTCTTCTATTATCTAGAACATTATCCCGTAGTATAAATTCGCAAAATTTATGACCTCTCAGAGCGCTAGCCAGGCAGCAGACTTCTGGTCTTAAACCGCTGTCTGCTAGCTTCCAAAAACCCGTGACTAGCTTAGCTATTGAGACTGTGTCTGTCCCTCGTTTTGGAAATGGTTTTAGAAGCAAAAAGCTATCTGAGCACACTGGCTGTCGTGGCATTTGTGTACACAATCTTATTTATATTAAAACCTCTCAGCCCGCAGTAAGTGTTGCCTGTAGTAAGACGCATCTTAAATGTGGATTGTTAAATGTTAGATCACTTTCCCCAAGGCAGTTCTTGTGAACGAACTAATCACCGACCATAGTTTTGACCTGATTAGTTTCACTGAAACCTGGCTTAGGCCTGACGAATACAGTGCACTGAATGAGGCATCTCCCGATGGTTATGCCAGCTGCCAAGCGCGCGTCTGTCCGGTAGAGGGGGCGGTGTTGCTGTGATTTTTTCGACAAAATTTAGTTTTACACCTAAATGTGGGGATAAGTTCTCCTCTTTTGAATCGCTTTCTATGCTTTCTGGACGGTCAAAAGATCTAGTTACCTCAGTGCAATCCTTCCTCTTAATAACTATTTATAGACCACCTGGACCGTATACTGTTTTTCTCTCCGAGTTTGCAGAGTTTTTATCAAGCTTGGCAACTATGGCGGATAAAGTTGTGATTGTTGGAGATTTCAACATACATGTTGATAATGACAGTGACCCTTTAGGACTGGCTTTTGCAGCTATTATTGACTCTGTCGGTTTTGTTCAAAATATATCTGAACCAACCCACCGCCACAATCATACCTTAGATTTAGTTTTATCCTATGGTATCGATGTCGAGAATATCATTGTGTCTCCCCATAATCCTGTACTATCGGATCACTTTTTGATTTCTTTTGAAATTCAGGTAAATATTCCTATTAAATCGGAACCTAAATACTATTCCAGCCGCTCTATAAATTCATTGACGGCTTCAAAACTTATAAACTTACTTCCCGAATCCTTAGTATCAAGTCAGGACCCAAATAGCCTTTTGTCAATTGATCATCAAACTGATGCGTTAAATCACATTTTACGGAATACACTTGATGCGGTCGCACCCCTCAAGAGAAAAAATGCAGTGAGAAGAAACTTGCACCCTGGTTTACCGACCATACCCGTGCCCTTAAACAAGTTTCCAGAAAATTAGAACGCAGATGGCGCTCTACCAATTTAGAGGTTTTTCGCTCTGCTTGGAAGGACAGCCTCATCGAATACAAGCGCTCTTACTACAGCTAGGTCATCGTACTTCTCGAAACTAATTGACCAGAATAAAAACAACCCAAGATTTCTATTTAACACGGTAGCTAAACTGACAAAAACAGTCTTCAGTTTCCATCAGTTATCCTTCTAGCTATAATTCAAATGACTTTATGAACTCGTTTACTGATAAGATTGAGACAATCAGAGAACAAATTATGAAAATGACTCAATATCTAGCACTCCAACTGCCGAGATAGCACAGGGCTATCAGGAGCAGGGTTGCGTAGAGACCCTTGAGTTTTTCACTCCCTTGGATCTGGACAAATTCAGTAAACTGGTTATGTCCTCCAAATCATCTACATGTCTGTTAGACCCCATACCAACAAAGCTTATTAAAGAGCTTTTGCCTGTGCTAGGCCAGCCCATGTTAGATATCATAAATACATCCCTATTATTGGGTTGCGTACCTAGGTCTTTAAAAGTAGCAGTAATCAAGCCTCTTCTAAAGAAACCAAATCTTGATCCTGTTAATCTGAAGAACTATAGGCCCATTTCAAATCTGCCCTTTTTGTCAAAAATTTTAGAGAAATCTGTAGCTCAACAATTAACTGCTTTCCTAAAAACGAATAATCTATATGAAACATTACAATCAGGTTTTAGACCAAACCATAGCACTGAGACAGCACTTATTAAAGTTGTAAATGACTTACTGTTAGCATTGGACACTGGTTATGTTTCTATTCTAGTGCTCCTTGACATAAGTGCTGCTTTTGACACTATTGACCACCAGATTCTCCTTCATAGGCTAGAAAACCTGGTTGGTTTGCGTGGACGGGCACTCTCATGGTTTAAATCATACTTATTAGACCGGTTTCAATTTGTGCAATTAGATCAAGAGTTCTCTGACTACTCTCAGGTTAAATATGGCATTCCACAAGGCTCAGTGCTGGGACCATTACTGTTCTCATTATACTTGCTACCACTCGGTAATGTTATTCGTAAACATGGTGTAAATTTCCATTGCTATGCCGATGATACACAGCTGTACATATCAATGAAACCAGGTGAAACACTTAAACTCACTCAATTAGAGGCTTGTATCTCTGATATAAAGAACTGGATGACAGTAAATTTCCTGCTTTTAAATTCAGATAAAACAGAGATGATGGTTTTGGGCCCCAAAAAATTAAGGAACAAGTTGGATCTGCAGTTAAATGCAGGTGATTGCATAGTTACATCAAGTATTATGGTTAAGAACCTTGGTTTTATTATTGATCAGGACCTTACATTTGACACTCATATTAAAAACACTTCCAGAGTAGCTTTCTTTCACCTAAGAAACATAGCTAAAATTCGGCACTTTCTGTCATTAGAGGATGCTAAAACCTTGATGCATGCTTTTGTTGCATCGAGGCTAGACTATTGTAATGCCTTATTATCCGGCTCCTCTAGTAGCTCTCTAAAGAGTCTTCAACTAGTACAGAATACAGCGGCACGTATTTTGACTAGATCCAAAAGTATGAGCACATTACTCCAGTGTTAGCATCACTACATTGGCTTCCTATTAAATATCGGGCTGATTATAAAGTACTGTTGCTAACTTTTAAAGCAGTAAACGGACTTGCACCTTTATATCTGACCGAAATGATTGCCCCTATAAGCCGACCACGACAGCTTCGTTCACAAGAAGCCGGCCATCTATTACTCCCTAGAATTTTGAAGAGCACAGCTGGTGGTAGAGCCTTCTCTTTTAGAGCTCCTCTGTTGTGGAACGGTTTACCAAGGCATGTTAGGGATTCGGACACAGTTTCAATTTTTAAGTGTAGATTAAAAACATATCTTTTCAGCCTAGCTTACTGCCAAACATAGTCTAGGTGGAGAGATGAAGAAGGCCGTGCCTTAGTGTCTTATGGAGTGAGAAACTTTCCATACTGTCACCTCCTCAATGTGTTACCACCACTGTTATGCTGGTTATCCTTGATCAGGTGTGGATTGTTTGGAACTCTCACATGGCTGCGTGTTTTCTCTGTCCCTCTCCTAATAGGTATGCTGCCATAGCTTACACCTGTTGGGGCTAACTGTATATTTCCTATGCTTGTGCTCCCCTGCTTACATAGTGCTACTGGCTATAGCACTGCTTTTTTTCTGACTGCATGTTCTCTTCTCTGCCTCGGCCTCTGACTCGGGGCACCTGCCCCGAGCCCTAGATCCTGGCGCGAGAAGTGTGAGCTGCCCCCATCAACCCTCACCCCCACGCCAACCCCAGTTCCTGGATCTGGACCCTCTCCGCGTGGTTTAGCCCCCCGCTGACTACCTAACTCAGACTAACCTTGGACTGACCATGACATGGTCTTTTTGGACATACCCTGTGCCGGCCAGAAGAGGATGGGCTCCCCCCTTTTTAGTCTGGTTCCTCCCAAGGTTTCTCCCTACCTAGGAGTTTTCCTTGCCACTGTTGCCGTTAGGCTTGCTTTTGGGGGTCTAGGCCTGGGTTCCCCCTCTGTTAAGCGTTTTGTGACAATTCTGTTGTGAAAAGCGCTATACAAATAAACTTGATTTGATTTGATTTGATATTAAAAACACTTCCAGAGTAGCTTTCTTTCACCTAAGGAACATAGCTAAAATTCGGCACATTCTGTAATTAGAGGATGCAAAAACCTTGATGCATGCTTTTGTCGCATCAAGGCTAGACTATTGTAATTCCTTATTATCCGGCTCCTCTAGTAGCTCTCTAAAGAGTCTTCAACTAGTACAGAATACAGCGGCACGTATTTTGACTAGATCCAAGAAGTATGAGCACATTTCTCCAGTGTTAGCATCACTACATGGGCTGATTATAAAGTACCGTTGCTAACTTTTAAAGCAGTGAACGGACTTGCACCTTTATATCTGACCTAAATGATTGTCCCCTATAAGCTGACACGACTGCTTCGTTCACAAGAAGCCGGCCATCTATTACTCCCTAGAATTTTGAAAAGCACAGCTGGTGGTAGAGCCTTCTCTTTTAGAGCTCCTCTGTTGTGGAACGGTTTACCAAGGCATGTTAGGGATTCGGACACAGTTTCAATTTTTAAGTGTAGATTAAAAACATATCTTTTCAGCCTAGCCACCTGCCAAACATAGTCTAGGTGGAGAGATGGAGAAGGCCGTGCCCTAGTGTCTTATGGAGTGAGAAACTTTCCATACTGTCACCTCTTCAATGTCTTACCACCACTGGTTATGCTGGTTATCCTTGATCAGGTGTGGATGGTTTGGAACTCTTTCATGGCTGTGTGTTTTCTCGGTCCCTCTCCTAATAGGTATGCTGCCATAGCTTACATCTGTTGGGGCTATCTGTATATTTCCTATACTTGTGCTCCCCTGCTCTTACATAATGCTACTGGCTATAGCACTGCTTTGTTTTTTGACTGCATGTTCTCTTCTCTGCCTCGGCCTCTGACTTGGGGGCACTTGCCCCCGAGCCCTAGATCCTGCGAGAAGTGTGAGCTGCCCCCATCAACCCTCACCCCCACGCAAACCCCAGTTCCTGGATCTGGACCTTCTCCGCGTGGTTTAGCCCCCCGCCCCCCGCTGACTACCTAACTCAGAAGGGTCAAAGTCTTTCAGCCCTGAGCCACCTTGGACTGACCATGACATGGTCTTTTTTGGACATACCCTGTGCCGGCCAGAAGAGGATGGGCTCCCCCCCCTTTTTAGTCTGGTTCCTCCCAAGGTTTCTCCCTACCAAGGGAGTTTTTCCTTGCCACTGTTGCCTTTAGGCTTGCTTTTGGGGGGGTCTAGGCCTGGGTTCCCCCTCTGTTAAGCGTTTTGTGACAATTCTATTGTGAAAAGCGCTATACAAATACATTTGATTTGATTCTCTACATGAGAGGAGCATATCAATGGCAACCTTGAAAAGATATCTTGTGGTTGTAAGTGATCCAAAACTAAAATATTAAAAGAAGGTTTGAACTGCCCCCTCAACACTTAAAGTCTGACCTGTTGGTGACACGGTGCTTAGATTTTGGTGGAGTTTCTTTCCTACAGTTTCTCTGTCCTGTTCTCTTGGAAGATCTGGAGCCAGCTAACACCTCGGCTGCGTGTGTGTTTGCATTTGGAGAGAGACAAGCTTGGTTTGGTATAATTTTCTTCCCTTCCATCTCTTTTGTGATTGCTACATGTACATTTTATGTCTAGAATTTAGTATTTGTTAAGTTGGAATATCCAATTGAATGTTTATTTCCATGTGGGTGATCATTGTTGGGGCTATCCAGTTTGGAATTTACGTATTGATCTACATATTGGAGGTTCCGATTTAATATTTGTTAAGGTAGTTGAACCTACGTCTGTAGATTGGACGTTTAATTTTTTGTCTAACTGTTGTAACTGAATAAACCAGCTGTTCATTTTAATTGAATTGTGAGTTGTATATTTTGATGAAGGTTGATCCACCAGTTTGCTCTATCTGTCAACGAATTCTGAGATTTAATTGATAATTGGTATCCTGTTTAGTAATTATTATATTAAATCAAATAAATATAGTTTACATGCAGAATTAGTGAGGGGTTTTAACACATAATACCACTTGTGTTCAGTATTTAGAGTGCTGAACTTTAAACAAGGGCATTTTGACTATTAAGGCTACTGGATTCGGAGAATAGACCATTTTTATTCTAACTTCACTCTTCCGACAGAGGCGTTGGCGTGGTGTAGCTTAATCTCTTTAGCTTTTAGGCAGGTTTTCCCCATTAGGGTGCGGTAATAGTATGTTTTGGGACCCTCTGAAACAAATTCGACAATGTGGTGCTGTGGGTCTAATTTCGCTAGTGAGACTGCCTAGAAAATCACTCAGTTCGGGCGTCCAATCTCCATCTGACAAAAACCACACTGTCTGTCATGATACAGTATGCGTCTCTGTAGTTTATCCATGAGATTGTACTTCTAATTAATTACAACCTGGCTTGGACAATACTATTGGACTGTCTTGTACCAATTTCTCACTCTGATTGGAATGTGGTCTTTCAATTCATTACCCATTACTCTATTTGCATACCCTGCTAACCATCTGGATTATTGTTCCTTCACTGCATGTAATTAATTGCCATTAACTATTGTGAGATACACACTCATTCCCTAATATTTAAATCACCTTTTTGCCACTGTGAATGGATATTCCCCCGGTTCACAGATTGCTGTCTCCCAGAAAGGTAATTCTGGAACCAGGCACAAGCATTTGAATCAAAACCAACATTACAAAGCCTTTGTAAAAGCAAGGGGTGGTCAACAGTATCAAATGCTTTAGGGAGATCAACAAAGAGTGCAGCACAGTGTTTTCCCTTATCTACAGCTGAGACAATACTGTTCGTGACTAAAGTGACGGCAGAGATGGTACTATGACCTGTTCTAAAGCCAGATTGATATGGACTTAAAAAATAGAATTACTGTGGAGAAATACCTTACGTTGATCATTTACGAATGACTCTAGGATCTTTGCTAAGCAGGACAATTTGGAAATCGGCCTATAATTATTTAAATTGCTCTTTTCTCCTCCCTTATATAGGGGAATAACATGAGTTATTTGGTCTGTGATGAGTGGAGCAGAGAGCTGAAGAAAAAAAGCTCTGATCTGAATTTTGTTCCAATATTAAACAATCGTTACATTTTACGAGAGTGGGAAAAGAGGTAGTGCCTTTATTTTTATTTGAATTTACTACCTTCTTGAATTTTGCAGGATTAGAGTAAGAGCTATTAATTAAATCGAAGTAATAATCTGATTTGGCTTTCCTTACAGTGGAAGTACATTTGTTTCTAAGTTGTCTAAAAACATTCCAGTGGGATGCATCCCCAGTGCGTCTAGCAAGACACCAAGCTCTATTTCTAGACATGAACAGACAGTTCAGGGGAAAACCAAGGACTTGATCTGTCCTTCACTCTAAGCTTTTTGAAAGGTGCATTGGCAATTTGACATCAGGGATTTTAGATGTGTAATGAAAGTCACTATTATAGATATCATTTAAAAAGGTCATTAAATGTTTTTTTATTTCTCTTAACAACAACTCTAGGTTGTGTGTGCTTCAAATGTGTATTCCTAATACATTCTATAGGGCAGTGATCACTTACTCAAAGGTCGAAAACGCCAGATGCCACAATTCAAGTGGATTTTGTGTGATTTTTTAGAGTTGGCCTAGTGGGTTCATTGATCAGCTGTGATAGATTGAGATTGCTGCAAACCTCCTTAAAATAGTCAGAAGCATTAGAAAACCAACCAACTGGTACAGTAACAGCATATAGGATTGAAACCGAAAGACAGGATTTGACATATATGCCCACGCCACCTCCCCTACCCATTCTGTCAATTCTGAATAAATTGTATTTGTCTATGGCCACATCAGTCACTACTGCTTTTTTTAGCCATGTTTCGGTGAGCACCAGAATGTGCTCTCACAGGATCTGCCTGTGAAACTAGTATATTTAAATGATCTAATTTCTGACGCTGGAGCAAACTTCTAATGTTCAGATGAAGAAAACCCAAGCTGACCCTGGAATTAAGCATGTGCGGATTATTTAGACAAATAGGAGCCATGTTAATTGCAGGGGCTAAGATAGGTTTGATGCCTTGCAAAGAAGAGAGGGGTGTGGGGCTGTAAAGGGACTGTAATTAAGTTTGATTGAATTACTGTACGTTCTGAATATTGTTTGATGTGTCTAATAGTATTTATAACTGGAATTGATAATAAAAGAGTCTTTTTATTAGTCTAAGGATAAGATAGCAGAACCAGAATGACAGGGGCTATGGCTCTGGGGGCAACATATTGTGGACGAGCATGATGTTAGCTGCGGCCTAAGCCTGAACTTAAACTGGAGGGGGTTTTGAGTTATTAAGGCTAATGGGTTTGAAATGCTTGGGCCAGTGGCACATCAGTTGGGAATGAGGGACACGGGGATGGAACCAGGAGAATCCAGCTGTAATGATTCCAGAGCTAATGACATGTCCAATGCCAAAAGCCTAGAGGCAGCCCAATTTGGATGAATTCCATCACGTTTTAGGAGCGAAGGCCTGTCATCAAATGAAGTTCTCAACAAAGGTGATGCTTGTGGTTTTAGAATAGCTTTTCAGCCAAACATGAAGCTGCCGAAGACGAGTAAAGCAGATATACGCTCTACAGCACAAGTCCCTTACAATCTCCCCCGAATTGCAAGAATGCTGCCATAAAAATCTTATTTTAGATAAATAAATATCAACAAAGAGGTGCAGGCCGTAGCTATTTTAACGAATTAAAAGTCACACTAAGAAATACATTTGCAAAAAATTATTTATTGGTAAAATTGTGTTCCTGGATCGATCCCACCGACCACGCAGTCGGCTCTGGCCGGGAGTGCCACCGGGGGACGGCGATTGGCTGTTCCCCCCCAGGGAGGGGGGAGGGAAGCCGGCAGGACATTCTGTAGTGGCTCTGTAGTACCAGGTTACAGTTGACGGCCATCTCGGAGGAGACGATACTTCGCCTTCGTCACTACCGATCACAGGGCTAAGGCAGCAAACTCACATTACGAGGGGGGGATTGACTTTAAAATAGCATGTGTAATTGGATACCAAACTGGGAGAAAATGGGATAAAGTCCTAAACAAAATAAATAATAATAATTGAGTTCCTGGCACCAAATTTTGCTAAACCACGCGGAGAGGGTCCAGATCCAGGAACTGGGGTTGGCGTGGGGGTGAGGGTTGATGGGGGCAGCAGAGTCAGAGGCCGAGGCAGAGAAGAGTACATGCAGTCAGAAAAAAAAGCAGTGCTATAGCCAGTAGTATTATGTAAGAGCAGGGGAGCACAAGCATAGGAAATATACAGATAGCCCCAACAGGTGTAAGCTATGGCAGCATACCTATTAGGAGAGGGACAGAGAAAACACGCAGCCATGAGAGTTCCAAACCATCCACACCTGATCAAGGATAACCAGCATAACAGTGGTGGTAACACATTGAGGAGGTGACAGTATGGAAAGTTTCTCACTCAATAAGACACTAGGGAATGGCCTTCTCCATCTCTCCACCTAGACTATGTTTGGCAGTAGGCTAGGCTGAAAAGATATGTTTTTAATCTACACTTAAAAATTGAAACTGTGTCCGAATCCCTAACATGCCTTGGTAAACCGTTCCACAACGGTTAACATTAAAGACGATTATATATGTTAACAATATTCATAAATTTATTTTAAAAATCATTTTCTTATAACACATACAATAAATGTATTGTAAAATGTGGAATAGTCAATGTAATATAATATACAAATATAACAAAAATAAATATAAATAAAAAAATAATATAATACATACAATGGGGGAAATAAGTATTGAACACATCAACATTTTGTCCAGTAAATGTATTTCCAATGAGCCTATTCAAGTGAAATTTGCACCAGACTTTGGTATTAACTCAAGAAATCCAGACAAAAAATCTAAACATTAAAGTCCATATGTAAATAAAGTTATGTGTAATAAAGTGGAATGACATAGGAAAAAAGTATTGAACACACTAACTGAAATTAATTCAATACTTAGTGGAGAAGCCTTTGTTTGGAATGACAGCTTCAAGGCGCTTTCTGTATGAAGTAACTAATCGCCCGCAGTATTCAGGTGTGATTTTGGCCCATTCCTCTACACAGATTGTCTTTCAATCTTGAAGATTGCGGGGGGCCCTCTTGTGAATCAGGATCTTCAGATGCTTCCACAAATGTTCAATTGGGTTTAAGTCAGGTGATTGACTGGGCCATTCCAACAAGTTGATTTTCTTTCTCTGAAACCAATTGCGAGTTTCCTTTGCTGTATGCTTTGGATCGTTGTCCTGCTGGAAGGTCCACCCACGTCTCATCCTCAGCATCCTGGTGGATGGCAGCAGGTTCATCTCAAGAATCTCTCTGTACATGGCTCCATTCATTGTTCCTTCAATTATATGAAGTCTGCCAGTACCACGAGAGGAGAAACAGCCCCACATCATGATACTTCCACCTCCAAACTTCACTGTTGGTATAGTGTTATTCGGGTGATGTGCAGTGCCATTTCTCATGTTTCTTGTGTGGCACCTTGGTAACAAAAAAAAACCTTTTATAGCCCATCAATATATTCTAACCCAGTTGACATTAATTAGCACAGATTGGAGGTAGAGTTGCCTCCTAATTTGTTATGGTTTTCAGCTGGTTCCTTGCCTTTCCTTGCTGTGGTGTACTGCTTTTTCTTAGTGTGTTCAATCCTGTTTCATTCCACTTTATTACACATAACTTTATTTACATATGGACTTTAATGTTTAGATTTTTTGTCTGGATTTTTTGAGTTAATACCAAAGTCTGGTGCAAATTTCACTTGAATAGGCTCATTGGAAATACATTTACTGGACAAAATGTTGATGTGTACAATACTTATTTCCCCCATTGTATATATATATATATATATATATATATATAAATAATATATAAACACTCATTTTTGAACCACTAAAGTGAATCTAGTGACATCTGTATAAAATGTATTGTAAAAGGCAAATAGTCAATGTAATATAATAAAACTAGAATACAATAGAAATAGAATATAATTTTAAAAATACTAACGTGTATACCACTACTATTGCATTGTGACTGACCCTACGACCCTATCAAACACATACATTTATCTCTGGTGATATTCAAAAAAGGCTGTGCCTTCATTGGCATTTTGTAGAGGTGCATATCATATCAGAGAGATCAATGGCTTGATTGTATGCCAGGACGATGGATAGGCAGGGGATGTCTACCTTCTATTCTGCCTCCTTTGTGAATCTTTTCACTGAAGATAGCGGCTCCACCCCACAAGCGTTTCTCAGCAAGGTGACACACTCAATGTAAAACCACTTGACTGCAACGACTCCCTCTGATGAAATCAACAACACCATCTCCTTGTTGCTCATCAATGTTGCACCACTTGAAAGACATGGAAATATAAGCTCATTTGTTTGTGTGAGTATGTCTCCAAATAACAGTAATACAATTCCTACAACAACAAAAAAACAAGAATGTGTACAGTATATCTGCATCAGGAAAGAAAATGTATGTGCATACATGCATGGTGTGTGTGCGTGTGCACACTCATGTGTGCATGCATGCACGTGTGTTGGTTGTGATTGTATAATGATTAATATATCACTGAAAGTGCATTACCTGAGTGGTTTGCCCACACTTCTCATTCCCAATTTGGTGTGCAAAAAAGTTGTCATAGAACACCACAGTTGACTCCTTGTTTGTGACGGTGCTGCAGAGTATTGAAACAATCTTGGCGCCCAGGTGGAGGTCTTTCAAGCTCAGATGTGCATGCTCTTCCTCTTGAATGTTGAAGAATGTTGTGCCTGTACAGTATGAAGTCGTGGGTGATTCCAGACAGAAGATCTTGAAGCCCCACTTATCCAGCTTGTTTTGTTTGTACTGCCAGAGTTCGCCAGCTCTGGTGCACTTGTATGCCACCATCACTTCATCAACACTCTGCCTGTTGGTGGGGGGAATGAGGAGGCATTGTTCTCTGCCCCCAAAAAGAGGGCAGATCTTGTGGAAGTTGTCAGTGCTGCCCTCCATCTGGAAGTTGTCGTTGAAGTGGACAAATCTTTGCAACACTTTGAAATGCCTCACTGCCATGGTATCAGCCACTGGTGGGAAGCGTGACTCACAGGCCCAATAATCTTCAAGGGAGGGAAATTGAAAAACACCCATGTGCAGCAAAACTGACAAACAATCTTCAATTTCAGCAGTTGCGGTGTTGAAAAATGCCCCTGTCTGTTGAACTGAGTACAGGTTGGTATGCTCAGTTATGTGCTCAATCATTTGATCAGTGAAGAGCCTTTTGAAATATGCAAAGGGCGTCTGGACTGGCTCTGGAACAGTAAAGACCGGCTCGGGTACAGTGAAACTTGGAATGTCCTTCTTGACCCACTTTCTTTGTTTGGACTTTATAGGAGGAGGACAGGGTATATTCTGATAGAGGTGTGAAGAGACCTCAACAAGATTATTCTTCTTCCATTTCTTTGACTGTGGTGGTAAATCTTTGCTCGTTTGAGGGACTTAATCTGCATCAGTGCTATCCTCTGGATCACTGAGATCTTCAAACTCAGAATCACATGGATCAGTGGGTAATAGTGCAACCGTGTTAGTTTTGGCCTGCTACGTCCATAGAATGTAAGACAATCCATCACTGCCTGAAAGAGATTAACATTATAAACATTACTATACACAAGAATGACAATCCTTGTCTTGATTAATCAGTGCCTTAGGTACAGTATCTAGCCATAGCAATTTAATCATTGTCATATTGATAAACTGTTCTTCCAACATTCAGGCACGTTGAGATTTCTTATAAATTGATAAGAAAATGTAAAATAATAATAGATATACTGCTACAGATAACACATTGAAATACACACAACTATGCAATTAGATAACGAGATAGAAATCATGGTTACTATAGCAAATACTACATAAACATATCTAGCTAGGTAAATAATATGCATCCCATCAATTACAAACCTAGATAGAAAACAAAAGATATAAATCATGTTTACTGTGCTAAATATAACATACCTACCTCGGTAAATGTCCATCCCATCAATTACAGCCTCATGTAATGTTGTATTTTCCCTAGTACAATTCAATCTTTATAGCTACCTAGCTGCATAGTGCTATTCAATAAGGCTCAGCTACACCTATGGCTATGGCAGAAATAATGAGTACTACTAGCTCATATCTTATTCGGTAAAGAGTAAATGGCTTTATAGATATGCCAATCTGAAGATAAAATACATACAATTCGGTCTAGCAAGGTAATTGGTGATTACATTATGATCTTAGCTTGCAACAAGCTAGCTAGCGAACTAGCTTTCTCGCGCAGTGTTTATGCTAAACAAGCATCAGGTTCGGTTTACCCTGATTGGGAAACTTGACCTAGCGGTCACACTTTTTCCTGGGTAACATAGATACATTTTATAGTCACGTTTCTGCCATTCAACAAAAATATAATTGTTAGGGGATCTAGAACATGAAATCTGATAAGATTTTTTTCTTACCTCAGCTTTCAGTTGATGTCTGAAGAGCAGCTTCATGCCGATGAACTTCCATTTTTTTCAGACAATAATGTATTTTTACAATAGTGTGACCCAGTGGATATAATCGGCATTACACACTCTATTAAATGAGGGGAATGAGGACAAAAAGTAAAAGATGGGTCTTGCAGATTTTTAATTACAGTAATTTGATCGTGAAAAAAGGTCAACCATGCGGTTACAATGCACGTTAAAGGGTTAAATGACCTTCCACAAAAATGAATTGCATACCATCAATATGGTCACTTCGACGCCATACAAAACCATCAAAGTGTACTGGGGTCAACTCCCTATCCCTGCGTGATCTATCAAAACATCAAAGGCCTAACACTACAACTATATCAAAACCAGCTCATGCAGCATTGCTCAATGTTCGATCACTGACAAAAAAATCACTTATCTTAAATGAAATCATCACAGACAAAAGCCTGGATGTCCTCTGCCTGACAGAAACGTGGCATCACCAAAATAACCTATGCTCCGTAAACTAAGTCTGCGCCCCAAGCTACAGCCTCTTAGAAAAAGCAAGGGAGGAAAGAGAAGGGGGGTGGGCTGGCTGGCAATAATACACTCTTCTGATTTGGTTTTCAACCCTATGACCTTTCCCTCATTTGAGTCATTTGTATGTACACTGCCCATCCCAAAAAAAGTCACACACTAATATTTCATTGGACCGCCTTTAGCTTTGATTACGGCACGCATTCGCCATGGCATCGTTTCGATAAGCTTCTGCAATGTCACAACATTTATTTCCGTCCAGAGTTGCATACATTTTTCGCCAAGATCTTGTATTGATGATGGGAGAGTCGGACCGCTGCGCAAAGTCTTCTCCAGCACATCCCAAAGATTCTCAATGGGGTTAAGGTATGGACTCTGTGGTGGCCAATCCATGTGTGAAAATGATGTCTCATGCTCCCTGAACCACTCTTTCACAATTTGAGCCCGATGAATCGTGGCATTGTCATCTTGGAATATGCCCGTGCCATCAGGGAAGAAAAAATCCATTGATGGAAAAACCTGGTCATTCAGTATATTCAGGTAGTCAGCTGACCTTTGGGCACATAACGTGGCTGAACCTAGACCTGACCAACTGCAGCAACCCCAGATCATAACACTGCCCCCACAGGCTTGTACGGTAGGCACTAGGCATGATGGGTGCATCACTTCATCCGTCTCTCTTCTGACCCTGATGCGCCCATCACTCTGGAACAGGGTAAATCTGGACTCATCAGACCACATGACCTTCTTCCATTACTCCAGAGTCCAATCTTTATGCTCCCTAGCAAATTGAAGCCTTTTTTCCCGATTAGCCTCACTGACAAGTGGTTTTCTTAAGGCTACACAGCTGTTTAGTCCCAATCCCTTGAGTTCCCTTCGCATTGTGCGTGTGGAAATGCTCTTACTTTCACTATTAAACATAGCCATGAGTTCTACTGTTGATTTTTTACGATATGATTTCACCAAACGTTTAAGTTCTCGCCGATTACGATCATTCAAGATTTTTTTCAGACCACATTTCTTCCTCGAAGATGATGGTTCACCACTATCCTTCCAGGTTTTAATAATGCGTTGGATAGTTCTTAACCCAATTTTAGTAGTTTCAGCAAACTCCTTAGTTGTTTTCTTTGCTTGATGCAGGCCAAAATTTGACCCTACAGAAACAGATTATCATATTTTCCACGACCACAGGATATGTCTTCCGACATGGTTGTTTAACCCATTAAGACCTGGAGTGACGTTTAGGTCGCATCGATTTTGGATATGAAATGCTTCGCTGAAATAGACGTGGGGGAAATGAAGTGCACGTTGGTTTTTATTTTTGAATTTTTTTCCAGAAAACCCTTTTTAAGAGGTTGTGTAGAATAATTGCTTAGGTTTTAATAGGCATTTTAGGTCTAAATGGGTTAAGAAATTAGAAGCTGCATCAGTTAGGGTTAAATAACTTGTTGCCAGCTAAAACATATTAATCACTGCAGTAATTATCCAATGGAAGGCTCTTGCCTATTTGGTTAGTTAAATCCAGGTGGTGACTTTTTTTTGGCCAGGCAGTGTATTTATATAGCTTTGGCTCATAAGCAGCTTTCCCTCAGCCTAGGATTCTTGCTTTGATTTATCGTACTCCCAAACATCTGGAATCTTTTCTAGATCAATTCTCCAAATTCATCTCTGCAGTATAGTCTAGTAAGGTTGTGGTTCTGGGAGACTTTAATATCCACATAGACTCACCATGGCAAAACAATTTCTCTCACTATTAGACTGCTGTGGCGATGTGTACAGATGAGATTTACCTCCTCAAACTCCAAAAGTACCAAATCTGTGTTGACCCTTTGCTTTCAGGAGATCAAGAAATGGATGCTGGCTAACTTTCTCCAGCTAAACTCCAACAAATCAGAAATTCTCCTGGTTGACTTTCAACAACAGATAAAGAAACAAAGTGACTTCGACCTAACCATCGATGGCAACTTAGTTCAACCCAGTCCTACTCTAAGTAACAGTTATCTTGGACTCAAACCTAACCCTGGAGAAACATGTTAACAATGTCAACAAGGTCTCTTTCTTTCCTCTACGGAACATTGCAAGGATCCATTCTAGCCTTTCAAAAGCAGATGTAGGAAAGCTCATCAATGCTTTTGTGTTTTCAAGGATCAACTACTGCAATACATTGCTCACTGGAGCTACCAAATCGGTTCTGAGAAAATTCCAACACATTCAAAATTCAACAGCCAGAATCTTAACCAGGACAACGAGGCATGACCACATCTCACCTGTTCTGGCAGACTTACACTGGCTCCCAATACCCTACAGAATCCAATTCAAAACTCTGCTACCAACATTCAAAGCTTTGACTAACCTGACCTCCATACATCTCTAAACTTTTGGTACCACACTCAACAAGTCGAATCTCAGGTCTTCAGTCCCAGGGCTCCTGACCATCCCATGCATCAGGCATTGTACCTTTGGTGACAAAGCCTTCTCAAATGTAGTCCCCAACTCCGGAATGATCTTCCAACAGACATTAGTGAAAGTGTCGAGGTGTTTATAAAAAATAAAAATAAAAACCTTAAAACACACCTTTACATCATGGCCTCCAAGAACAGCCCCCCCCACACACACACACACATGCACGGACACTCACAAACACATGCTACATGTCCTGAATGTATATATATATATTTATTTTGTATTTTATTATTTATTTACAATGTGCCTTGTGCTGCTTGGAATTTTTTCTTTTATCTCTTATTTCTCCTCACAGATTTTGTATCTGTGTTAAGCACCTTGAGATACCTGATATGAATCGCGCTATATAAAATAAAGGTTATTATTATTACTTCCCACAGTGTGTGCATTTGAAAGGATTTTCAGCTGTGTGAATTTTCTTCTGCTCATTTAAATGAGGTTGCTGGTAAAAACACTTCCCACACTCTGTACGTGTAGGGCTTTTCACCTGTATGAATTCTCGTGGTCATTTAAATTAGATTGCTTATTGACGTTTATGAGATCACTCACCAAAATTTTGCTGGTTTCACACTTCATTTGATCAGATTTAATGTCCTGCAAGTCGCTGTCCTGTTCAGTCTTAAGGTAGCCTCCATCATCAGTCTCTGTTTTGATCTGGTCAGGATGCAGGTGGGGTACGTATCCCAGCTCTGTGTTGTCAAGGCCCTCTGTCTTAATAAGATCCCCAGTTTGGGTGGAACCCAGATCAGTTTCTGTTTTTATCAGTGATGTGTGTGTGGTGTAGATCACTGACCCTGTTGTGTGCTGTAACACACTCTGGCTCCAGTGTGTTGAGTCCTGGTGCAGCACACTCTGTCTCTGACTCTGCCATGTGGACATACTCCAGTCCAGTGAGTTCCTCTCCTTTCTTCTCTGATGCTGTGCTACTCAGTGAGCTCTGGTAGTGTTGTCTCCGTGTCTTGTCTCAGACAAACTCCTGCCTGCATCACACTGCTGCTCAAAGCTGTGCAGAAGTGCAGCTCCTGCAGGGAAATGGGGGGAGGGGAGGGAGGGATTGAGCCTTAATCAAACTGGTCCTACTGCATCAGAGGAGATAAGTGTATTGGCACACACATTCATCAATGCTATAAACCTGCATTAACTGGTCAACTGATATAACATCACTTCCCACAGTAGATGTCAGTGGGAAGTGGGAATTCTTTTCAGATTTCATTGGGGAAATTGGGCAATATTCAAAGAAACAAAGAAATTAGCTTAAATTACTTTAAGTTAATGATTCAAATAGTTTAGCATGAGTCTTGGTTCATATGATAGCTCACATGACATTGATGAATAATTATAGATAATACTTTATTGATCCCCAAGGGGAAATTAAGTTATCAGGCAGAATTTCCACACGGTACACAAGACAAGAATTACAGACAAACAATTGAATCGGCAATGATAATAATTATTTAAAAACTGAACATATGAAAAAATGAAAAAAAGGCAATCAGGTCAAGACAATCAAAAGGACATTTTCTATAGCCAACAAACCAAGAGAAAAATGATTATGTACAAACACAATACTGAAGTTTGTGGTCTGCACCTTTGTGCCTACATAGACTTCCTTGCATAATGCCCATACAGTTGCAGTGATGTACTTAAAGTAGAGTAATGGTTAGGGGTAGCCTGCTAAGCACCCTGCACTAGATGTAAGACAATAGCAGCAGCGTTGATGTGCTGCTAACCCCGCCCCCCCCTATTATTTAACGGTGGGGGGGGGGGTTTAGGCAGAGTGCTAGAAAGGGACAGAGACAGAAGGGGGGGCAGAGAGCGGGAGCCAAGGGGAGGGTTGGGCAGAGAGAGAGCGAGAGAGAAGGGTGAGGGTGGGGGATCAGCCCAGTCCTCTAGGATCCATATTGCGACAGTAGGTGGAGGAGTTGTACAGTCGCACTGCTGTCGGACGGAATGATTTCTTGTGCTAATCTTCGGTTGCTTTAGCCTGTTGCTAATGAGGCTCCTCTGATCTACCAGAGTGCTGTGTAGGGGGTGAGAGGTATTGTCCAGAATTGCCTGCAGTTTGTCAGCATTCACTTCTTAGCCACAACAGATAGGGGGTCAAGCGCCACTCCCAGCACAGAGCCAGCCTTCTTAACTTACATGTTTAAGTGAATTTATCAAAAACGCCCAAAAACGACATACCCAAAAGTAAATTAAAGCTGCTCTTCAACCGCTTGCAGTATATGCATGGTTTTGGTCTCATTCAAAAGATAACACTCTGAATTTTTGAATTGCAAAACAGTCAGAATCACTAAGTGCCTCTGGCACTGTGTAATAGTGGTCTGAATGTGCTGAATTTGAAGGATATAAATTCCGCCTGGAATTTTTTGTAGAAACAGATGCCTGCAGGTGACTATAGCTGGTAGGTATAAGCTGGAAAACACCATAGGAACATAGCATGAAGTGTTACCAAGTTCAGGTTCAAATTTCAGAACAAAACCTCAAAAAATGAACATATTACACAGTTTTTTTGAAGGGTACCACCAGGCGTTCCCAAACTGTGCCATTTGGAGACTCCAAAGGGGCCTTTTCTTTCTTGTCTGAACAAATACAATTTTGAAATAAAAATAAAATTTGCATTCAAAAAAGTATAGAGCATAAATAAAACACAGCAAACATGAACTATTTACAAAATCCCTGAGTGAGGTTATAGTGTCCTTTCTGTATTCTTTTTTTACAGCTCATCTCACATCAGCAGTTCAGTCACACAATGAAACACAAAGGGGGAAGACACACATACACTTTCACACTTCCCTAGTCAAACAAAAGAGCGAGGGCACAAAGGGGGGGACACACACAGCACACACATACAATTCACACTTCACAGTCAAACAAAAGACAAACACAGGCACAGACTAATTTATAAGAAACTACCTTTTTAGAAGTTAGTTTCACTTCACAGTCAAACAAAAGACTAAACTATAGTTTATTTATGTCAAAATATACAACAATATATGTTATAATATAATGAAATACTTGAATATTTCAAATTTTCACTCCGTTTCGCCATTACTAGATTATTCGCATAGCTGCGTAATCATAGGGATGCGCAATTACGCGTGGCCACTGGTACAATAAACCTATCCAGAAGTGAGTTTATATAGGACCGCTCAACCAACCAAATGTCGTTAGCTCATTGGATTAGCTAAACAATGATATGTGTCAGTTATCAGCTAAATCGGCTTCGATTTGATAAGGCTATCGTAAATCAAAGATAAGAAGGTAATCGCGGTGAACACAGACACGCATTGGCTATTGACGGCTATTGAGGCCGCTTGGGAGCTCCTATTTGGTCAAATGAGGTGTCATTCAAAAGGTCAGACCTGTCAGACATTTTTGTAGTAAAATATGGTAATTCTGAGATCCTGACCCGGAGTTAGAAGCTGAAAACTTGCAAGATTACGCATGTCTGTAGTGAAAAGCGTATTTTTGCTCCAGCGGTTCCTGCGTGTTTTTGAAGGAAAAATGAGGTTTGGACTATATATTTTACTGGATTGGATCGCCTGGACTCTTTGCCAATGTCACATAAGCGTTTTAGTCGGATTGTAATCGATCGGTGGATTACAATATGAATTTGTAGGTGAGTTGACTAGAATTTTTTTCGTTTGTTGGTTTGTTGTAGGTCTGACATAGCGGCTGATTGTACCTGCTGTTGTGATCTTATCTTGGAATATATCATTCGAATCACAAGAATCGTAGCTTTCTAGCCATATAAGGCATGTGCACTTTTGTTAACGTAACTTTTCTGTATTTGGCCGAATTCGCGCAGATCGTATCTATGTCCCGCCGGCGGGACGTCCGATTTTTAAAAGTTAACCAGTTTGTTCAGTCTGTTGGCATCACCCCCTTCACACTACTCCCCCAGCACACTACAGCGTAGAAGATGACACTGGTCACCACTGCATGCTATTGCAGACATTGAAGGACCTCAGCCTCTGCAGGAAGTAGAGCCGGCTCTGACCCTTCTTGTAGAGGGCCTCTGTGTTAGCAGTCCAATCCAGTTTATTGTCCAGGTGTACACCGAGGTACTTGTAGGATCCAACCACCTCCACATCCTTTCCCCTGATGGAGATGGGTGACAGTGGGGGCTTTTTCCTCCAGAAATCCACAACCATCTCCCTCGTCTTTCCCACTCCACAAAGTTAAATGAAATCAAATGTATTCGTATAGCGCTTTTCACAAATGCCAAAAAAACGCTGCTTAACAAAAGGGAAACCAGACCCCCCCAAAAGCAAGCCTAAGGCACAGTGGCAAGGAAAAACACCCTTGATAGAGGGAAACCTTGGGAGGTTTCTCCTTGGACCAGACTAAAAGGGGGGAGCCCATCCTCTTCTAGCCGGTACAGGGTGTGACCATATCACCATATCAGTCAGTCCAAAGGCTGGCTGACTTTGCGACTCCTGCCCCTCACTGATGCACTCCACCACAGCAGAGTCATCACAGAACTTCTAGAGGTGGCACGAGGAGTTGTATATGAAGTCTGATGTGTACAGGGTGAAGAGGAAGGGGGACAGGACTGTCCCCCTGTGGTGCCCCCTTGTTGCTCACTGTAGTCTCACATATTGCGACCTTCCTGTGAGGTAGTCGACAATCCACGACACGTCCACCTTCATCCCCCTTAGCTTTTCTCCCAGCAGCAAGGGCTGTATGGTGTTAAAAGCGCAGGAGAAATAAAAAAACATGATTCTCACAGAGCTTGTAGATGTATTGCAGTATTCCACATAGTTGATTGGTGCAGGTCTTCAGCACCCTAGCACTCACCCCATCTGGACCGGCCACCTAGTGAGGGTTCAGTTTCCCCAGTACCCTTCTCACCTTCTCACTAGGTCGGTAGTGATGGTGGTGGGAGGGGGGAAGGGGGCTGAGTGCCAGTTCGAATCAAATCAAATCAAATTTATTTGTATAGCGTTTTTCACAAATAAATTGTCACAAAACACTTAACAGAAGGGAGCCCCAGGCCTAGACACCCCCAAAAGCAAGCTTAAGGCGACAGTGGCAAGGAAAAACTCCCTTGATAGGGAGAAACCTTGGAAGGAACCAGACTAAAAGGGGGGGAGCTTCTGGTCGGCACAGGGTGTGTCCAAAAAAGATTGCAGGGGCCCAGATTAGGGTAAAAGTCATATTTGTCAAAGGGCAAGTATCTTAGAAAAGATACTTGTCCTTCCTAAAAGTTACTTGTCCTACTCGCGTTGCGGTGATCCTGGAAAGTGTGATCTCTGCTCTCTGAATCATATTTTGGCAGAGATCTTCTTTGGTTTTAGCCTTTTTAGTGGGGGGTGGACTTGCATCCTCAATAAATCTCCACATCTTTGAAAATGTGATCACTACGTCGTATGTAGCCCAAAGATAGACACGACGGTTAACATTATTTATTTTCTACACGGATATTTATGTTTGACTTGTGCAGCGTATGCTCATGTGCCTGCAGGTGGCGTTAGCGAATAGTGTTCTGACTGAACAGTATATCATAACGTACACTCCAGTCGGGAGTCGAACGAGATCGATTTTTCCATTTCCAACTAGTGTGTGGTATGGCAGCTAACGTAATAGCTAGCTAATAATTCCTAGATTTATTCCTAGTTGTGGGAATGATTTGTGCTTGGACTGTAGGACAGAGATGAGAAATTACTGCAGGAAAATCACAGCAATTCTTCAGCCTGGCAGGAGGGCTCACTGAACTGAATATAGACAGTAACTAGCTAGGTAGTGTTCATGGATATTGCTTGCTAATTCAAGGCTTGGTAAGTGATAAATGCTAACATTAGCTAGCTAACTAACTAGCTGATTCTCGCTGTTGTGTCTATGTGTCGCGATCCACAAACTTTCTTGACTGCTGCAGAGTCTGGCATAGCAACAACAGCAAACGCGGTGAGCACAGACAGGATGCAAGTGACAATGTGCCACTTTTCCCATTTGGAACTTCAGAAATATTTTTAATAACCGTGCATGATGCGTTTGTTATGTTGAGTGTAAAACAGAAATAGTTCCAGTTAGCTCATTAAAATTTTTAAAAAATCCTAAATTCAGTCGTCAGCAGGACGATCACTTGGAAATTTAAGGTCGTCCTTCTTCATTTTTAGTCATCTGAGACGGTAGGAGGACTGCTAATCTGGGCCCCTGAGATCATATCATGGATTCCTCTCCTGAGTAAGGGGGGTAGGGGAGGTCAGTTTAAAGCTGGAGCTCGGGAGGTGTGTGCTGGGGAGAGGGGGTGCCAGAGCCCTATTGAAAAACTGGTTCAACTCGTTAGTTCTAGCCACTCACAGCTCTTTTGTTGTAGATAGCCCATAGCCTGCGATAGACTTCATACCCTTCCAAACCTCTCGGGTGTTGTCAGCTGCCAGCTTAGCCTCTGTCCTCCTCCTAAACTTCTCCTTGTCTCCCCTTATCTGATGTTTCAGATCACTCTGCACACATTTAAGCTCCTCTTTATCTCCAGACCTAAAGGCCCTTTTTTGGCATTTAGGAGGGTCTTTGTGTCCTTGGTGACCCAGGGCTTGTTCGTTTGGTAGCACTTGACCTGCATGATGGGAATTGTATTGGCCACACACCAGTTCATGTAATCCGTGACAGTCAGTCCATCCACGTCATCGCCATACTCCTTACAGAACTCAAAACACACCTTGAGGACATCTGCCACCTCCTTTGTCCACTTTGCAACAGCCATGGATGTTACTGGCTGGTGTTTGACCAGCGGGATGTAGTTTGGGCAGATGTGGACAAGGTTATGGTCAGAGTCGCCTAGTGGGGGGAGGGCTGTGACACTGTAGGCCTCCTTAGTGTTTGTGTAGTGTGTTATTGTTGCTAGTGGGACACTTGACATACTGCGTAAATGTAGGTAGGGTGGGCGAGAAGTCTGCATGGTTAAAATCACCTGAGATTACCAGGAACGGATCTGGATGTTTGTCTAGTTGCCTGGCAACAACCGAGTGGATGACGTCACACGCGCTGGCCGCGTCAGCGGAGGGGGCTATGTAGATAGCCACCATGATCATATCCAAACTCCCTCGCTAAATAAAAAGGTATTAGGCGAACTGCTAGCAGTTCCATGCGTTTGCTACAAATAACCTTTTACATGGATGTTGTTTCCGTGAAACCGTTTCTACCAAATTTACTACCAAAACAAGCCCACCTCCTCTCCTGTTGCCGCAGCTGCATGTCTCTGTCACCGCGCAGTGTGAATCCGGTATGCTATGCTCGCATTCGTCCACATCTCCCTAAAACATAGAATACTTAACTCTATATAAGCACGGTCATTTATAACAAAGTCCATCTTGTTAGCGCGTTACCCATAAATATTCGGCGTAACGTAGGCTTAAATCGTTTGTTTGTTTCCGCGGCCTGCGTCCTGCTCTTCGGCCGCGGTGTCCCCGCGGCCGATAACAGCCGAAACACGGTGTCTCCCAGCCCCGCGCCGGCCTCAGCTCCAATAAGGCCTCTTTAGAATACGCTCGCCTCTCTTATCCACTCTCGATTCATACAGGCGTCGGCGCTTCCAAAAACAAAATAGACCAGAAAAAAACACGTCCAGACACTCCGATTCTCCACTATTCTAACAATTACTGAATAAAAATAACCACGGTAAAATAAGCACGAAATAAATACAATAAAGTACAAAAGACGCGAAAAGTTGTTACCCAAATTTCTGCCGACCGTGCCGGCGCACAGAAAAATATTGGTTAGCTAACGTTACCTTGCTAGCAAACCATGCAAAGGTGGCGATAAAAAGTCTTTTATTTTTTATTTAATTAATTTGTTTGTTTGTTTCTCATGGCAAAAGCATTGTCACAATGTTAGAAACAAGCATCAGCTGCATTACATTAAGTGCTTATAGCCAAAGGCTAATTTACAACACCTGTCCTCAATAAACTACAGAAAGGAAAGTATGCATCAAAAAATAAAAACAAAAAATACAAGATACACGAACACATCTGATGTTATTTTACACACTATGAGTTCTGGCTTTGTTCTGAGTATCAAAACAAATTCATCAAAGCAAACGTTGCTTCCAAACCCCCAGACCAAGTTGAAGGAAACAGAAAAGTAAATATAACGCAGTGTATGCGTAGTGATGTATAGCTGTGACGAGTCAGTTCTTATATTCCCTGCATACATACACTTTGCCTGCAGATATGTTAAAACAAAGCACGATTGTCAAGAAAGTACTTATCTAAACTGAACAACATGTGGAACAGCGACAGTAGAAAGTTCTGAAGACCAAATACGTATTTGCTGACGTCTGGCCGTCGCTAAAAACGAACTAAACACAACATCGCCCCGGCAAACCTGGGCTGGTTTGTAAATCAGGCCCAGATGGGAGACGTATGTTACCGGGGTATCCAACTAGCGAGAAAAAAACTAGTCACCACTATTTGGTCATTTAAAAAAAAAAAAAAAAAAACACAAACCCGTATTCGCTCAGATTATGTTCGTCTCCCTCGGTTTGATTGTCCAATGATCTTTCTCGCACCTTTAGTGCATCTTGATGCAATGCTCTTTCTCTTCAATTTATTCACAGGAATACACTGCGAAAGCGGAAACTGAAGTCAAGCAACTTCCGGGACAAAACTCGAATTCCAAGCCATTCATTTTCAATGGGACGCGAGCTTTCCTTTATCATAAAATGCTCAAAAACGTTTGAGGGCTGCTCTTTGAATTATTAGTTGTTCAACCCCATGTATTAAGGAATCGAGCTATTGCCGTAAAAGTATAATGCCTAAATAAAGAATATTAAAGTGCAACTCCCACGAGAGCGCAACATTTCATAGCAACCGGTGGGAAATGCAGTTGTAGTTTTCTACGTTTTATGTTGATTGGCCGATCTCTGAATAAAAGGGTTTGCTTACCAGCAAATAATTCAAGAAACATCCTCAAAACATTTCTGTTCAAGGTATTCTTCAATATGATGAAGGAAAGTTCGCGTCCTATTCAACATTAAAGGCTTCGAAATTGAGTTTCGTCCTGCAAGTTAACACATTGAGATAATGACAACTAGGCCTATATGAGATAATGTACCAATCCAAATTCAACCCCCAGCGCTCCACCTGCACCGCCGATGCGATATCCTTTCTGATAGCACATCGAGGCCCGTCACAGAACAGGGTTGAAAATGAGCAAAAAAGGCTGTATAAAATAATCAACACAGATAATGAAATATATTTTGTGCTCAAACATAGGAGAAAACTACAAACTTTGAATGTAGTACTACATGTATAATAAGCTATTTATTTTATTTTTATTCATCTTATTTTTTCTGAAATATTGCATAATTTCTAAATTATTGCATAATACATGATTTTACTGGCAAAGCATTTCATTCCATAAATTGAAGACTTTTGGATGCCCAAGTTTCATTCAGCAAGAACATACACACGGTTGACATTCACAACAGGAGAGCTTCGCTTTGCTGTCAAATTAATCTTTATGAGAAAAAACATGATTCATGCTTCATGATTCTGTTGTCCTTTAAGGAACCGTATGAAGCAATAACGAAAAATTACCAAATATAAACGGCAAATGAGCCTCACTTGTTTTTTGGTTTTAGCTAGCTAACTGATTAACCGACAGGCTGTAACCATCTCTCACACTGTAGATTAAAACTGTCTGTAGCCATCCATGTTTGCATTTGTTCCTGAGATTGGGCATTTCTGTCACGTGAGATGGCTACAGAATCAGTGATGGTTAATTGCTAAGAGTAGACAAATTGAATAAATTACTTTGTAGCTGAATTTGAAACTTGGGATTTTGTTCAGACACCGATAGATGGTGAAAATCCTTAAAGTCCAACAGCTGCTCCAACACTGTACAGACCAGCACTGGAACCTCCATTTGGAGTCTAACTCCAGGGGCCTGTCTCACAAAGGAAGTTCAACATAGTCAGGGTATCTTTGCGTTAATTGGCTACCAGGGGCAGACTTGGGGTGATTTGGGGGCCTAAGGCAAAAACGGGTATGGGGCACTCCTCACCCCCTATTCTCACCCTTTTCTATCCTTATTAATCTAAACCAGGGGTATTCAGATCCAGGCCTTGAGGTCTGCAGTGTCTGCAGGTATTTGTTCCAACCACGCACTACACCACCTGATTTCACTAATTAGCTCGCTTCCTGGACCAAGGAGGTAAACGAATTATTCAAAATCAGGTGGTGTAGTGCGTTGTTGGAGCAAATACCTGCAGACCTCAAGGCCTGGATTTGAATACACCCGATCTAAACAATCAGACCTACCTGTAACATATATTTTCACCTGTGCAGTAGTGAATCCCACGGAATGAAGAGTGGAAAGACTTTGCATTACATGACATTTTACATTTTAAGCATTTAGCAGACGCTCTTATCCAGAGCGACTTACAAGATGTGCATTAATACATGGTAAGAACAATCATAGTTAGCACGCAAGATCAGTGCAGTAATACAGCAATAGACATCATTGCAGGCGTCTGCGTATCATACCTGTAACACTGGGAAAGAAAAGGTTCGTTTTTTAATTTTTTAAAATAGTGTAGAACAAGTAAACAGTGGTGACGACAGATTGGCTAGATGGACAGTGTTCAGTGGTAGTGGAGTCTGAAGAGGTGGGCTTTGAGTCTCTTGCGGAAGATTGCAAGTGATTCCGCGGTCCTGACCGATTGCGGAAGGTCGTTCCACCAGCGAGGGATCAGGACAGAGAAGAGGCGAGACCGCGAGGAGCGGCTGCCTGGCGCCCGGAGGGATGGGGCAGTCAGTTTACCAGAGGAGGCGGAGCGGAGGGGTCTGGGAGGGGTGTAGGGAGTGATGAGTGACTGGAGGTATGGGGGGGCAGTACCTCTGGCCGCTTGAAAAGCAAGCACCAGTGACTTTAATCTGATGCGTGCTGCGATGGGGAGCCAGTGCAGAGAGGAGAGTAGAGGGGTGACGTGGGTGAACTTCGGCTGGTTGAACACCAGGCGAGCGGCAGCGTTCTGGACTACTTGCAGTGGCTTGATGGCACAGGCCGGAAGGCCTGCCAGCAAGGAATTGCAGTAGTCCAAGACGTGTGATCACCAGGGCCTGGACCAGGAGTTGAGCGGATCCTCCGGATGTTGTGGAGGGAGAATCGGCAGGTCCGAGTGATCGCTGCAACATGGCTCAAGAAGCACAGCTGGTTGTCCAGGGTCACTCCAAGGCTCCTGGCAGACTGGGACGGAGACACTATTACATTACATTACATTACAGGCATTTGGCAGACGCTCTTATCCAGAGCGACGTACAACAAAGTGTTAACCGTAATCAAGAACAATTTAGCTGAAAGCCACCCTAGCGGGAAGTACAGTTCCTAGGTGCTAGGAGCAACCACATAGTTAAACTAGGACCCTGTAGGTAAATCTGTAGCCACAATTCAAAGGTAGCAATAAAGCAATCAGTGCAGAAAATAATGCCTAAGCCTAATACAATACATAAACAAGTAGACATGTGTAATACTAAGCAACTACGTCCCTACGTTAACAAAAACCGGACTACGGGGAGAGATGCACCCTGAAGAGGTGAGTCTTCAGTCGTCGCTTGAAGGTGGCCAGGGTCTCAGCTGTTCTGACTTCCACAGGAAGATCATTCCACCATCGTGGAGCCAGAACCAACAGGAGAAATGACCGGGAAGCACAGGTTTGGAGGGGGGGAGGTGCTAGGCATCCTGAGGTAGCAGAATGGAGTGTTCTGGCAGGTGTGTAGGGTTTGAAGATCTTGAGGAGGTATGTTGGGGCTGATCCCTTGACTGCCTGGTATGCTAGGACCAATGTTTTGAATTTGATGCGAGCTATAACAGGCAGCCAGTGGAGGGTAGTGAGCAGGGGGGTGACATGGGAGTGTCTAGGAAGGTTGTAGACCAGATGGGCTGCAGCATTCTGGATGAGTTGCAGGGTCTGATGGCAGATGCGGGAAGGCCAGCCAGGAGCGAGTTGCAGTAGTCCAAGCGGGACAGTACCATTGCTTGGACCAGGAGCTGGGTAGAGTACGTGGTAAGGAAGGGATGGATTCTCCTGATGTTATACAGGAAGAATCTGCACGCCCGGCTTACCGCTGCAATGTTCATTGATACGGACAGCCTGTTGTCCATCACCACACCGAGATTCTTAGCGCAGGGTGATGATGTCACCAAGGTGTCACCTACAGAAATGGGGAAATCAAGGTGGGGAGAGTTTAGGGCAGGAATGAAGATTAGTTCTGATTTACCTGGGTTGAGCTTTAGGTGGTGACTGTCCATCCAGCTCTGAATGTCCCTCAGGCAAGCAGAGATGCAGGTAGAGACCTGAGTGTCTGATGGGGAGAAGGAGAGAAAGAGTTGAGTGTCATCAGCATAACAATGGTAAGATAAGCCGTGGGCAGAGATTACAGAGCCAAGGGAGCGGGTGTACAGGGAGAAGAGAAGGGGACCGAGGACTGAGCCCTGTGGAACCCCGGTGGGGAGGGAGCGAGGCGGCGATACTTTACCAGCCCAGGCGACCTGGAAGGAGCGACCGGAAAGGTAGGAATCGATCCAGGCGAGGGCTGTACTGCAGATCCCTGTTGCTGCCAGGGAGGACAGGAGGATGGAGTGCTCCACAGTGTTGAAGGCAGCTGAGAGATCAAGCAGAATCAGGATGGAGGAGAGGGAGGCTGCTCGTGCGGTGTGAAGTGCCTCATTGACCGAGAGGAGAGCAGTTTCTGTCGAGTGGCCAGGTCTGAAGCCGGACTGGTGGGGGCCCAGCAAGTTATTTTCTGTGAGGAAAGCAGAGAGTTGGTTAGATACAGCTCTTTCGAGGGTTTTAGACAGGAAGGGGAGGAGAGATACTGGGCAATAATTCTGATAATTCCAATAAACTATGGAGCCTTCCACGGTGATTGACGCATCAATCATCGGGGAGCCCTTCGCTGGGAGGAAGAGCAGCTCTGTCTTCCCCAGGTTTAGCTTCAGGTGGCGGGTGGACATCCATGCGGAGATGTCAGCCAGGCATGCAGAGATCCGTGCCGGGACCTGGGTGTCAGATGGAGGGAAGGAGAGAAAGAGTTGAGTGTCATCAGCATAACAGTGATAGGAAAAACCATGAGCAGAAATAACAGAGCCAAGTGACTTGGTGTACAGAGAGAATAGGACGGGGCCTAGCACCGAGCCCTGCGGGACTCCAGTAGAGAGGGTGTGGGGAGAGGAGAGGGATCCTCTCCAGGCCACCTGGTAGGACCAGTCAGCCAGGTAGTACTCAAACCATGTCAACGCAGATCCAGAGATTCCCATCTCGACGAGAGATGAGAGCAGGATCCGGTGGTCCACGGTGTCGAATGCCGCCGACAGGTCGAGGAGGAGGAGGACAGAGCTAAGGGATCGGGACCTAGCAACGTGAAGAGCCTCAGTGACCGCAAAGAGAGCAGTCTCTGTGGAGTGGCCTGCTCTGAACCCAGATTGGTTGGGGTCGTTCTGTAAGAGATGAACAGACAGTTGATTATAGACAGCCCGCTCTAACGTTTTGGAAAGGAATGGGAGGAGAGAGACAGGTCGGTAGTTAGAGATGACAGCAGGATTCAGAGAGGGTTTTTTGAGGAGGGGGACAACCTGAGCACATTTGAGGGAGGAGGGGACAGAGCCAGAGGAAAGAGAGGAGTTAATGACATTGGAGACAAAGGGGAGGATGTCCATAGCAATGGACTGGAAGAGGGGGGAAGGAATGGGATCAAGAGGGCAGGTGGTGGGACGGTGGGAGAGAACAAGTTGAAGGATGTCCAAGTCAGGGAGGGGTGAGAAGGAGGACAGAGGAGTGGGAGGTTTAGGTAGCGGGATGGGAGAGGGAGAGGTTGGGGGGAAGGAGTTGCGAATGACCTCAACCTTCTCGTGAAAGAAGGATGAGAAGTCATCGGCGGTTATAGAGGAGGGGGTGGGGGAGGAGGAGGGGTGAGGAGAGAGGAAAACGTAGCATAGAGTTTACATGGGTTGGAAACAGAAGATTGAATTTTAGAAAGGAAAAATGCAGACTTAGCAGAGGAGAGGTTAGTGGAGAAGGAAGCCAGGAGTGTGTGGAAGTCAGACAGAGCTACAGGGGATTTGGATTTTCTCCATTTCCTTTCTGCCGCACGCATCTTCAGTCGGTTAGCCCGAATGGAATTGGTTAGCCAGCGGGTTTAGCGGATAGAGGACAGAGTAAGTCAAAGGAGGAGGAGAGAGAGGAAAGTAGGGTGGAAGATGCTACCTCAGCAGGTAGCTGAGAGAAGGCATCAGTAGGGGGAAGGTAAGTCCTATCAGTAGCTGACAGGGCAGCGGGGGAGAGAGAGCGGAGGTTGCGACGGACAAGGACAGTGGGAGCAGGTGAAGATGGTTTAGGCACAGAGGGGAGGGGGAGGGAGAAAGACAGAAAGCAATGGTCAGACACATGTAGAGGCGATACCGTAATGTTGGGTGAGGCGCAGTTCCTGGTGAAGACCAGGTCCAGTTGGTTACCGGCCTTGTGGGTGGATGGGGATTCAGCCATGGTGAAGTCAAAGGACTGAAGCAGGGGGAGGAATGCAGAGGCCTGGGAGGTCTCTTGCTGCAGGTTGAAGTCCCCGAGGAGTAAGACGTGAGTGCCATCCTCAGGGAAGGCACTGAGTAGGGCATCCATCTCGTCTAGGAAACTCCCCAGTGGACCTGGAGGGCGATAAAGAACAATGATGTGCAGTTTACATGGAACAGTGACAGTGACAGCATGAAATTCAAAGGAGGAGGGTGAGAAGTGAGGAAGAGGGACAATACCAAATCTCCACAGGGGGGAGATGAGTATACCTGTCCCTCCACCTCTACCTGAGGGTCATGGAGTGTGGGAGAAGGTGTAGGCCGCAGAGAGAGCAGCAGGGGTGGCTGTGTTCTGCGGAGTGATCCAGGTCTCCGTGAGCGCCAGGAACTGTAGGGAGAGTAGTGAGGCCTGGGCCGAGATTAAATCGGCCTTCCGGACAGCGGACTGGCAGTTCCATAGTCCACCTGCTACCACTACGTCAACACTGGGAGATCTAGGAGGGTGGATGAGGTTGGAGAGGTTTCGGGTGTGGGTAGAATCTCTCCTTCTAGGCAATCTAGAAGAGGAGACAAGGACTGGGATAGGGAGGTAGCATGTAGTGTTAGATGCAAAGTGAGAAGAACAGGGAGATACAAAACTATGATTCTCACCGTGCGGCGAGCACTCCCTAGCTGGCCCCCCTCGGTGGACTCCTGCAGGTAGAGTCCACCGACTCTAGGTTGGGGGGAAGGAGTTTCGAATGTCATCGACCTTCTTGTGAAAGAAGGATGCGAAGTCATCCGCGGTTAGAGAGGAGGGGGGTGGGGGTGGAGGAGGGGTGAGGAGAGAGGAAAACGTAGAGTAGAGTTTACGTGGGTTGGAAACAGAGGATTGAATCTTATAAAGGAAAAATGCAGACTTAGCAGAGGAGATGTTAGAGGAGGAGGAAACCAGGAGTGTGTGGAAATCAAACAGAGCCACAGGGGATTTGGATTTTCTCCATTTCCTTTCTGCCGCTTGCAGTTTCAGTCGGTTAGCCTGAATGGAATCGGGTAGCCAGGGGGTGGGGGGTCGGAGACGAGCAGGTTTAGTGGATAGAGGACAGAGTGAGTCAAAGGAGGAGGAGAGAGAGGAAAGTAGGGTGGATGATGCTTCCTCAGCAGGTAGCCGAGAGAAGGCTTCAGTAGGGGGAAGGGAAGATAGAGCAGTAGCTGACAGGGCAGCGGGGGAGAGAGAGCGGAGGTTGGACAAGGACAATGGGAGCAGGTGAAGATGGTTTAGGCCCAGAGGGGAGGGGTAAGGAGAAAGACAGAAAGCAATGGTCAGACACATGTAGAGGCGATACCGTAATGTTGGGTGAGGCGCAGTTCCCGGTGAAGACCAGGTCCAGTTGGTTACTGGCCTTGTGGGTGGATAGGGATTCAGCCAGGGTGAAGTCGAAGGACTGAAGCAGGGAGAGGAATGCAGAGGCCTGAGAGGTCTCCAGCGGCAGGTTGAAGTCACCGAGGAGTAAGACGGGAGTGCCATCCTCAGGGAAGGGGCTGAGTAGGGCATCCATCTCATCTAGGAAACTCCCCAGTGGGCCTGGAGGGCGATAAAGAACAATTATGTGCAGTTTACCTGGAACAGTGACAGTGACAGCATGAAATTGAAAGGAGGAGGGTGAGAAGTGAGGAAGAGGAACAATACCAAATCTCCACAAGGGGGAGATCAGTATACCTGTCCCTCCACCTCTACCTGAGGGTCGTGGAGTGTGGGAGAAGGTGTAGGCAGCGGAGAGAGCAGCAGGGGTGGCCGTGTTCTGTGGAGTGATCCACGTCTCCGTGAGCGCCAGGAACTGCAGTAGTGAGGCCTGGGCCGAGATGAAATCGGCCTTCCGGACAGCGGACTGGCAGTTCCATAGTCCGCCTGCTACCACCACGTCAACACCGGGAGATCTAGGAGGGAGGATGAGATTGGACAGATTACGGGTGTGGGTACAATCTCTCCTAAGTAATCTAGAAGAGGAGACATGGACTGGGATAGGGAGGTAGTATGTAGTGTTAGATGCAGAGGAAGAACAGGGAGATACAAGACTATGATACTTACCGTGCGGCGAGCACTCCCTAGCTGGCCCCCCTCCTACGTCTTTGTCCGCTGAGTCTTCGTTCGGTGAAGCTATTTGCTTTTCCATTACAGTGCTCTTCTTTATTATAATAAAGTGTGACACAGGGAAGTACAATCTTGGCTTGTCTTTCATACAAGAGTCATTCTAAATGCATACACACTGAATGATGGTGGACAGTGTGACATATGCTCATACAAATATCATTCATACAAAGGTAACGGGGCCTTTCACTCAAACAACATAGCGATTTCCACATTTGAACATAGGTGAATATAGCTAGCTAAACATTTCTAGTTTTAACTGGCCACAAGGGCCCCTGGGACATACGATAGCTTTGTCAAGGGAGTGGCTGGGGCAGGGATAATACTAGCAGCATCATTTGTGCATCAGCATCATAGCAGCAGGTTGTTCGTTACTAGCACTTGTGCTAGCAGTATTAGCGCCCCTTCCATTGCACACAAAAAAAACAAGAACCAGAACTTTTGGTACTCTTTTGGCACTAGAAAACGGGAACTTTCCATTCACTAAAGTTACAGTTACAGTACAGTTTTCCATTCACCAAAGTTACAGTTCCGCATAGTTCTCGTTGTTGATTTTTGGTGCTTGTTCAAGATGTGGTACTTATCATACCAAACGGGACCTCGGGGGCCGGACTAACAGCACTGTTTATCGCTGATTGGTTACGCACTTTGCATCACTCAAGTGACTGATTGTGAGGGGGAAGAAGCATTGTTGTTAGCATTTGTTGAATAAGGAATATCAGCATAATGTAGAAAACCATGGGACCATAAAACAAGTGCAGTTCTCATTAAAAATAAAGTGTAGCCTAATGTTGTTACAGAAGCAAGTGTCTGTTTTTAGCCAGGTGGGCGTGTCCCATTGATGGTAACTTTAAATGAATCTAAAAATAACAATATGCAAATCAAACCCCATTACAGAACTGCTTTCAGATTTTTGCATTTGCAAAGAATATATCAATGCTTCGTGTATTTTCATCTATTTTTTTACCATTTAAAAAAGGTGGCTGGTTAAACCAAAGCCACAGACATGCCACTGGTACTCCGGTATACCCAAACCAAGCCACCGAGTCTAGTGCCAGCGCCCCAGGGACTGAGGGTTCAACCAAAGCTGCAGTCTTCAGTATCCCCACAACAGAACCTGGGTTGCTTTTTAGGCTTTATACCACAGAAGGCAAGGTGGGGGCTCAACCAAAGCCATGGACAGGCCACTGTTATCAAAGCCCCATCACTGGGGTGCCCATCACAGACAACAGACAACAGTATCCCCACCCCAGGCTCCAGCCATGTTTAAAGATCTTTAAAAAGATCCAAAAGGTAATGTCTGTGTTCTCGTTAACACTACCTAGGATTTCTCTCTACTTCCCCCATTGACAGGAACTCTAAATGTGTCAGTAGGAACTGTGGGTAATATGCAAATCGCCCGGTGACGTAACAGCAGAATTTGGCATCTGCGCAGTTGTACGGGTTCATTGGTTGCGTTAAGAGATTATGAACGGGGAAATATCATTGTCTAATGCTAAGCTAGCTACAAAAGATTATCTTGGAGGGGGGCAATAACGTTTTATTGAATGTTTTTTCAATATAGTGACTACTCGGTAGGGGTAAATAAGCACACAGGGTCGTTCATTTTTGAAAAACGTCTGCAAGTGAACCATTTTTCAACTTTTATGAACAGGAAATTTGCACTTAGTATTGATTACGAGTGTATTCGTTGACTTTGGAGACACTGACTGCATTACTTCGACATTAGCTTCAACATTTGTGAAGTTTGCGACAACATTTGTTCAGTTTGCGACAGTTAGGTATAACTTACGGTCGCATAGTTGCAAAGTAACATGGGCAATTGAGTGTTAGGCTTTTTGAAGTGTGTGTGAAGAGTTTTTATTTATTTATTTATAACAGTTAAACTTAATAGAGTGTGGGACATTTTTTGAGAAGGTTTGAGCCCCATGCTCTGTCCCTGTGTTTCTGGTGGGTCAATCTTTGTGGCCTAGTGTCTGCACGTGGCCAAATTCCTGCATGGTTTGCTAACCGGGCCAGCAACAGCAGCATTATACATAAATATAACCACTATCAGTATATTATCAGAGTGTCAATCAAAACAGAAATATTGCCTACATGCAAGGTTTAGAGTGCCACACTTAGGACTTGAAATAGAGCAGGCCGTGCAGACTACACACCTCAATACAATGGACACAGAGATGGGACCAAATGTAAATCTGAATTGATGATCCAAGTGTCCATTAGCGCAGCAATAAACTATTCCTGTCCGAGGAAGCAATGGTCACGAGTGGGCGAGAGAGCTGGACTTCATATCCTGAGGGCCCGCACCAGACCCACACTCGTGGTATAAAGCAGCATGGGCTAACAAGACCACAAAGAAAGCCTAGTTCACCTGTCACTAAAATTTACGAACCCAGTTTGGGACGAGACTCCACAGTGCGAGAGTGAGAGGACATGGATTAACAATTAAACAAATGAATCCATGCTTTATTCCTTTACCTTTGTATCAGGGATTCTGCAAAGGTTACCGCCAAGCATTCTTGGGTCGTGTGGAAAAGTAAACAAGGGGAGTTTGTCCTAGGGGTTTGTATTCATGGTGCATTCATGATACTCTTACAACATGTTTGTGTGAAGTCATAGGCAGGATCTGCCTGAGGGGCTCACACACACGACAAACTTAGGAGCTACCAGAATAAACCCAAGTCTGTGGTCTGTCCCTACTCTGTCCTTACAAACATTATTTAATGATGTATCCTAGTGAGTAGACATTATCTGATGGTGTATCTTATTGAATTACTGGTATAGCCATTTAGCAAATAGCATTATTAACGCATGTTTTATATGTATAGTATGTAGGTAGGTCAGTTTAAGTGACTGTTTATTCTTTGTATTGAAGAGTGAAGGGCAGAGGAATAATGGGGGGAAAAGAGGGGGGAGAACATAAAGATAAAAATAGATAGGGGCCGGGGAAGAAACAATGGTGAATAGACAACATGTGGTGGAAACATAAAATTTTTAATGGATTAGAGCAGAAGGAAAACAATGGGGTATAGAGAACGTGCTATGAGATCATGGGGAGGAGCTGAGTCAAAGTGGGAGTGGTTATGATGTCAAGCTCCAAGGCAGGAGGAGTTAGGACATGTTAAAAGGTTGATGCATGGAAAGGAGGCCAGGGCCCGTATTCACAAATAATTTTATCTTACCACTAGGAGTACTTCTAAATCGCACTAAAACCTTTTAGTTAGGAGTCCCACCTTAAAACCTATTCACAAAGCTGCAAAGACAAACTCATACTAAGGAATTCCTAGAATTTTCAAGCTAAGAGTGAGGGCGGGGTTGACGTCGTTGCTATGGATGACGTTGTTTCTCATGAACGAGCTTACTCAGAATGCCCACAGCGATTGGCTGATATAGGGGATGGGTCTCTGCCCGCAATTTCAACCTAGCAAATAAATGAAATACAGTTTTTCTGCCGCTGTCACGTTTTAAAGTAACAATTCTCTAAATCTTGATGCAGAGTTACAGCGAAGAGATAGACAACCATGTATGTTTTGGTTTGCTTTGTTTTTCATACTAAATGCCTTTCTGGGAGGCAGGTTTTTAGAAACGCGACCGAATTAAATAAAATTTAAACATTAGCGATCTTTTAATTTTTTATTAAATTAATTCAGGCATAAGACCACCCTAGTTAAATCGCCTAAGGCGTACTGAATCTAAAAATGTATTTTGTGAAATTTTCGAATAAAGATTTAGTGAAACAACTTAAATTGAAAAACTGAAATGATCATTCATTCAATTCCTTGAGAATAGTTCCTGGTAATTTTTGGTGGAAACGCGCCTTTGGTCCCCGTTATAATTTTTTTGCTGATCCGAAAATGATCCGATGCACCCCTATTATATTCTAATAAAGATTCTAAAATACAAATGTAGGCTACATGTCACTGATTTAACATGAAACCAAGAATACTGACTAGTCAATTGGTTACATGTCTGCATCTCGTAAACAATCGCATAGCGGGTATCTATATATAATAGGCTATATATAATATTATATAATACCCTCGCGATTGAGGCGGTACCTTTTTATGAGCTCTGTATCATTCAATATCTCCAAAGTGTTGACGCGATTGCGACGATTTCCGGCAGCAGCAGATTTTCGGATCGCTGTGAGTAGGTCTTTAGGGACTTAGACGTCCTCTTGACTGCTTCTAACTTGCAGTCTCCTGGACTTAGGAGCTGTTTTTAGCTCTCAAACCCTTAGGAGTCCTACATTTAGGAGTGACACGCCCATTATTTTTCGGAGTTGCTCCTAAATTGCCGAGTTAGGACCAACTTTTACCCTTAAAATGCTTTGTGAATACCGGCCCTGGGCAGATGTCCTCCCATTTGGCAGTTGCATTCATCCTTATATCCACAAGAGGGCAGCAGAGCACCTCATGTTAGAAAGAGCATTTCCTGAAGTCAAAGTACTGTGTGTGTTCAATAATGGGAACGTTGTTGAGTTATCTTTATTAAAAGAAAGAAGAATAAAACAAATTCGATTTGTCTTTACTTGAAACAGACTTGTGACTAGAATAGTTGGTTATGCTAAAATCAATGTTCAGTGTGTGCAAAATGGGGAATATGAATATGCACACAAACTCACACTGAAACCTTAATGCACACACATGCATGCGCACACACACACACACACACACATACATACATTCACCTTCAAACATACACACACACATCACACACACAGTAGAACTCAAAGGGTACTGTGATGTTGTCATTGTTACGGTGAACATGCCTTCAGTTCATATTATATCTTGATGTTGTTCAAATTCAGTTTTTTACGATATAAAAAACAAAGCAACTTATTTGAATTCATCAGCGATTCAGTAATACATTTATTAAAAATGTCCTGATAACATATATTACACTTCAGTATTTCCGTCATGAAATCAGCTTCATACATACAGCATAGTAGGGTAGCCCCTCCCACATCATTATTGTAGCCTTTCCCACACTATTACAGTAGCCTCTCCCATTCCTGTTCAGACCGTCCTCTCATTTGTACAGATGTTATGCAAAGACAAACACAAACACTTACTTCCTGCAGCAATAGAATCAGTATCCAGTCCAGGTCCACTTTTTGAGGTTTTAATGAACAACAACATTGTGTTTATTGGCCTTAGCCCACTACATTTTCCTTTAAAATAGTATTGAGATTTTACATCCCTCTCTAGAAGATTGCCCTGCTGCCAGTATTATCCTCCTCTTATCTTCTTCGTCGTTTGGGTATATTCTTTTCCTGCTCCCCTAGGCTCGGGGCCGAGGGGCTATCCTTTTACCACCTCAAGCCTAGGGGGGGTTCACCCAGGCTATATTTCAAGCACACCTCCAGCAGCCATGTCACCGTGTCGTCATCCAAAACCGACAGACCATGGATCCCATTGGGTGCCCGATAAATCGGGCAATCCAGGATGACATGGTCTGCGGTTTGTTCCTCTACGCCACACTCGCAGGCCGCGCAGGAGGCCAAGCCCCATCTGTGCATCGATGAGCAGAAACGCCCGACGCCAGTCCGGAGGCGGTTAAGCCTCACCCACGCCAGTCGGGCAGGTCCACCCCGATGGGGGGAGGACCGACGTCTGGGATGAAGTCACGGAGTCTAGAGGTGTTTTTCTCCCACTCCGTGCTCCAGGTGTAATCCACCCACCGTGCCGCACTGATATTAAGGTCGCTGCATTGCTGCAGGAGTTCCCGTGCGGCAGGCACAAATGGGTGTCTCGACTTGAGGCGCCGGGGAGGCTCAGCTGTTAGAGTGAGCCTTTCATGAAGCAGATGGTTTGGCTCCATGGCCCGGCATGCGAGACGTGCTATGGCTTCCGCACGGCGAAGCCCAGCGGGCTGGATGCCTGCAAGGATGGAGAGGTTGTCCACAGGAGTGGGACGCAGGCATCCTGTCACAATGCGCAATGCTTCGTTGATAGGCGTATCGATGAGGCGGGTGTGGGCACTGCGACACCATACTGGCGCGCAGTACTCACTAGTCGAGTAGACAAGGGCCAGGGCAGCCGTCGCAGTGTTCTTGCCCCGCGCCCCAGCCTGACCCGACTAGTCGCCTCATCAATGCCACACGAGATGTTAGCTTCTTGCGCAGTGACGCGAGGTGTCGGCGAAACGTGAGCGACCTGTCCAGTGTCACGCCGAGGTACGTTGGCTCAGCGCAACATGGCAGGGGTATTCCGCCGATATTTACTCGGAGCTCACGTTTGGCCTCCTTGTTGTAAAGATGGAAGGCTGCCGACACCGTCTTTGCCTCGCTGAGCTTCAATCTCCATTTCTGGAGGTATGCCACTAGTGTCTTCATATCCTGGCCTAATGTCCCCTCCAATGACTGCCAGTCTCCAGCAGAGTACACCAACGCGAGGTCATCTGCGTAGGCATACTTCCGCGAGACTGTGTCAGGCAAGTCATAGGTGTAGATGTTATAGAGGAGGGGGGCCAGGACCGATCCCTGGGGGACGCCGTTCTTGAGGCGTCGTAACCTACTTCGCTGTCCTCTTATTACAGTGACTGAAAACAACTTTACATTTCACATTTTCATTTATTTATTATTCTGTTTCTCATTTAAATATTGTATTTTGTAGCCTTTCTGTCTCATTTGAGTGTCTCTCTCTCTCTCTCTTTGATTACAGCTGATCTTCTCTTGCCCTCATCCCACATCACACAGTTTTACAGATCCATAATAATAAACCCTAAACCCAGGATAGAGGAGCTGAGTGAATGTGGTCTGGACTCTGTGGACGAGGGTCATTATGTCAGAGATGCTGTAGGATAAAGTTCCTGCCCCATGATCCAGATACACTCATATTCTGGAGGGGGGGGGGGGGCAGGGAGTTCAGTGTGCTCATTGTACAGCAACTGTAAGATACTTTACATTATTAGGCATTTAGCAGACACTCTTATCCAGAGCAACTTACACCGTTTACATACAATCCATTTATACAGCTGCATATTTTACTGAAGTCATTCAGATTAAGTACCTTGCTCAAGGATACAACAGCAGTACTCAACCTGAGAATTTAACCAGCAACCTCTGAGTTACAAGTCCAGTACCCTAACCATTACACTACACTGCCACCAAAGGAGAGCATTCCAAACTCTAGGACTTGTCATTACGTCCCAGAACACAGTCATGACCCACTCCTTTCCTGCTGATCTCTTTATATGAGACTGCTATATCAACCTCCACACTCCACTCAGTCTCCCATATAATTCTTAGTAACTTTCTTCACACAGAATGTTACTGTAGGACATGTATCAAATCAAATCAAATCAAGTTTATTTGTATAGCGCTTTTCACAATAGAATTGTCACAAAACGCTTAACAGAGGGGGAACCCAGGCCTAGACCCCCCCAAAAGCAAGCCTAAAGGCAACAGTGGCAAGGAAAAACTCCCTTGGTAGGGAGAAACCTTGGGAGGAACCAGACTAAAAAGGGGGGGGAGCCCATCCTCTTCTGGCCGGCACAGGGTATGTCCAAAAAAGACCATGTCATGGTCAGTCCAAGGTGGCTCAGGGCTGAAAGACTTTGCCCCTCCTGAGTTAGGTAGTCAGTGAGGGGGGCTAAACCACGTGAAGGGGGTCCAGATCCAGGAACTGGGGTTGGCGTGGGGGTGAGGGTTAATGGGGGCAGCTCACACTTCTCGCAGGATCTAGGGCTCGGGGGCAGGTGCCAGTCAAAGGCTGAGGCAGAGGCAGAGAAGAGAACATGCAGTCAGAAAGAAAAGCAGTGCTATAGCCAGTAGCATTATGTAAGAGCAGGGGAGCACAAGCATAGGAAATATACAGATAGCCCCAACAGGTGTAAGCTATGGCAGCATACCTATTAGGAGAGGGACAGAGAAAACACGCAGAGTTCCAAACCATCCACACCTGATCAAGGATAACCAGCATAACAGTGGTGGTAACACATTGAGGAGGTGACAGTATGGAAAGTTTCTCACTCAATAAGACACTATGGCACGGCCTTCTCCACCTCTCCACCTAGACTATGTTTGGCAGTAGGCTAGGCTGAAAAGATATGTTTTTAATCTACACTTAAAAACTTAAACTGTGTCCGAATCCCTAACATGCCTTGGTAAACCGTTCCACAACAGAGGAGCTCTAAAAGAGAAGGCTCTACCACTGATAGAGAAATTCTGTGTTTAAAAAAAATTTCTGAATAACTTCACATACTTGTACTGTTTCTTAGGACTGTTTTTGCAGAGAGCTAGCTAAACCGCCACAGTCGAGGTCAGAGCAGTGTGCCTTGCCAAAAGATACGAGGTTCTCCCAGAGATGGAAAAATACTGGTTTGTGGGCGAGGCTAAAGCATTTGTCTAAGGATAAACTTGTGTATAAGAAGTGTTCTCTCCGGAAATGAGTTGTTCATTTGCCTGGCAGGGAGGCGGTGAACCCCGAATGCATTTGGTTGAATAAACTCTGTTGAATATTGGTTGAATGTTCTGTTTTCTCATTTGGTGCAAGTGTTCTCTATTCACTTTGAAGGTCTTCTGAATTTCGTGAACCTAACAATTGGGGGCTCGACCGGGATCCCAATATCTCACCGCACGGGCGCAGAGGAAGGGCGTGAGGTCTGAACCGTGCACGGGGCTTGTCTGAGAGACAAGTTTTTGAGAAAGTCCTCGATCCGGATCGAGCAGGGTCCTTGGATAATTAGCAAGGCCAGACAGAGCAACGTTCCTCTGGAAGCGCGGTGAGTGACGGGATTTTTCCGAATTCTATTTAAAGATAAAAGTGTGATATTGAACCTAGAGCCTTGTCATAAAAGTGAGTGACAGAACATAGATGTGACCATGGGAAAGTATAATAGCAAAGGTGGTTGTTGTTGTTGTTGTTGTTGTTGTTGTAAGAAAGAAAGTGATGGTTAAGTTTACCTGCCTCAGGATTTAAGGGAAATGGAATTGAGGTTTAAGGGAAAAGGGGATTGGGTTGAGCATGTGGAAAGAAAAGTTTGGAAAGGAAGCAGGAAGCAGTACAAAAATGAAAAAATAGCCTTGTTTGGAAAGGAAGCGTGGAACTGTTCTCCTAAAACCGTGAAAGTGAAAATAGTGAGCGTGGAACTTTTTAGTGGCGGGGTTGTATGCCTGATTGGGTGGTGGCACTCCCGGTCTCCGGGACGGGGTTCAAGTCCCTGCGGCGGTGTATGCCTAATTAGGTGGTGACACTCCCGGTCTCCGGGACGGGGTTCAAGTCCCTGAGGTGTCTCCAGGACGGGGTTCAAGTCCAATGTTTTGTTAGGTTGGAGCCTAACGCGCTGAAAACGGCACACGTGAGGAACTGTTTTCTAAGAGGTATTAGGTGAGAAGCTTAAAGTGTAAGGGTTACGCGTGGAACTTCTTAGGGGGAGGTTTGAGGTTTGGCAAATAATGTATTATTATAAGTGTTTGTGAACAATTGCCTCTGGGATTTACCTGGGGAGAATTTACAAAAGAAATTAAAAGTACCGGAGTGTTTATTCATAGTATGAGTGAATAAAAAATGAATGTGACATGAATGCAATTGCGCCTGAGTATGAGTGAATAAAAGTGTACGTAAAAATTTTGGACTGTGTGCAAAATAAAAACGAAATGATAATGGCGTACCTAACCCGTTTTAAAAAAGTGTTTAATGCTAACAGTGGTCTTGAACCACCTGCAAATAATAACGATGGGGTTTATGAACAACAGCTGAAAAATGCGTTCCTGAACGGCCTCACTCCTGCATTAACAATGTTAATTAAAATATATGTAATTACGTGGGCAACGCGCCGATTGCAAGTGATAATAGAACATGCTATTCACTTCGAGCGAACGGCTAGGGAAGACCAATTAAAATGAAACAAAAAATTACTATTGAATGTGACGAAAATGGGTTGTATAGGTACTATTGGAAATAGTTTTGGGAATCCTATACAATTGATAGATTGGTATTACACATGGGAATTGATATACTGCCAGTCATGCACAACTGTGTGAATTTATTCCGTCCGAGCAGACAGCCCCAGCGAACTCTTATAGCACTGCTCTCTTCTTACCCCTGACTAAGACATTTAGAATATGAGTGTTTCTGGAACATGCCGCAAATAAACGAAACGAGATGTTTAGGCACCATATATAGTTGACCGAAATTTACTGGAATTCTAGTAAACTTGAGTGAAGAGCAGAAATGATTATTTGAACAAATCAGGCAGCCGCATATTTCATTATCGAAAATGACCGAATGTGAATGGGAAGATGTGGGTTATTGGGTTAGAGAAATGCCGCCTGGTAGGGAGTGCAGACAGAAATCCAAGGTTGTAAAAATATCATTCTTTGCTTCTGTGCGTACAACGCTGTGTGCATACACAACTGCAATTTGAACCATACAGAGCGCTGCTAGTTCTTTCCGATGACCATCCTAGTTTACATCAGATAAATAATTAGGTATTATATGATATTCCGCAAACACTCTGAGCTCAAAATAAAAAAAGAAAAGAAAAGTTAAAAATGATGCATTCATTGTAGACAGATTAGAACCTAATAAAATTGACATCCATGACCCATCTGATCTGCACTGTACAATGTATTTCCGAGAGGCACCAGGACCAGGTGAAAGGTATGAACAAAAGTTTAAATTAGAATCTCCTACTTCCTATTCTCTAGATACATTATACTGGCAGGATATGTGGATCCAGATGACAAAGGGTTTAGAGGATTATGCCCGCACATATCAGTAGCAAAAAATTCAATGTTGGAATGGAAGTCACTAGGGTATCAAGTAGAAGAAATTAAACGAATAAGAGATTGGAAAGAGACTGCGGAAAAGGGCATTTTCTATTCTGACAGTACAGATACTTACAGTGCACGGACAAAGAAAAAGGCAGATTCAGCCTCCCCCACAAAAACCTTGACACACATTTTTAACTGAGGAAGATAAATTAAAAGATTTACCGCCCACACTCTGGTCTGCAGGACCAGCTGATGTAGGGCTTATGAAAGGAGTGTTACCCATAACTATAACTCCCAAGGGGACTTACCGGCCATACCAGAGACAATACCCTCTTAAACCTGAAGCAGTGAAAGGAATTAAACCGATAATTATTAGTCTCCTAGAGAAAGGCGTTATTATACCATGTAATGATTCACCTTGTAACACTCCCCTGTTCCCAGTTAAAAAAGCTGCACCCTCTGTTGGATGGAGGTTGGTACAGGATCTGCAAATGGTAAATAACGCAGTTATACCGAGAGCACCTATAACACCTGATCCAAGCACATTGTTAAATGACATGAGAACAGATGCACAATTCTTTACTGTAATTGATTTGGCTAATGCATTTTTCTCTATTCCAGTGGCTAAAGAATCACAATTCTGGTTTGCATTCACCTATGAAGGAAAAAGGTACACGTACACCAGGTGTCCACAGGGATATAAAGAATCCCCTGCAATCTTCTCCCAGGCGATGGAAGCAAACCTAGCACAATTTGACCCACCAGAAGGCAGCCAACTTCTCCTGTATGTAGACGACATATTGATTTGCTCTCCTTCTCGGGAGCGCTGCGAAATAGACTCAAAGGCATGTTTGGTCTTTCTGGCCTCACAGGGCCACAAGGTAAGCAAGGGAAAATTACAGTGGTGTCTCCCAGAAGTAAAATATCTGGGACACTCTATCTCAGCTCGAGGCCGAGCCTTATTACCGGATAGGAAAACAGCAATACTGCAGGCTCCAAAGCCTAAAATAAAAAAACAGATGATGTTTTTTTTAGGAATGATACATTTCTGCCGAACCTGGATGTGTAATTATGCACAATTGATGCAGCCACTGTTAGATTGTATTTACAGCGAACCAATGGAGGCTCGAGATCCAATCAAATGGACTCAACTGAAGTCAACGAAGTCTTTGAGCAGGTAAAACAGGTTTGGAGGTAAGCAAAGACCAATTGCTTAGTACTCCACAGAACTGGATCCTGTAGCACGAGGACTGCTGTCTACAAGCTGTAGAAGCAGCAGCATTAGCAGTAAAAGCCTCACAAACCATAGTGTTATACCAACCATTGACACTGATGGTACCACATGTAGTTTCTACTACTGCAAACAAAACATACATTCTTGTCACCAGCAAGACAGCTGAGCTGTATGGCGACTCTACTAACAGCTCCTAATCTAACAATTGTAAGATGCACCACACTTAATCCGGCTACCTTGCTGACAACTGCTGAGGATGGAGATTCTCACGATTGTGTAGCTGAAACATCTAGGTCTGTGGCAGCACGCCCCGGGTTAATGGACACACCCATTCATGACACAGAAGTAACATTCTATGTGGATGGATCCTGAAAAAAGAATGACTTCAACAGGTAAACCAATAACGCATGCACCATTGATACTGGAACTGATTGTGGCATTACAGAAACCCAAAACACTGACGAGATGTGCAGCACATACGAAAGGAACAGATGAGGTGTCCCTGGGGAATGCATTCGCAGACTCTGCTGCAAAAGAAGCAGCTGCAGACACTCAGGGAGTGTTTAAAGAGATTGATTGCGTCACTCTCGATTACACTCTCTTGAGAGACATGCAACATGAAGCAGGGGTACCAGAGAAAAGGATGTGGGGCAACCAAAAATGTACTGAGAACGAAACTGGCCTGTGGGTGGGCCCAGAAAATAAACCTGTATTACCGAGATCTTTGTTTACCATAGCTGCAGAGTTGAGTCATGGCATGTGTCATGTCTCAAGAGGAGGGATGGTAGATATGATAAACAAACGTTATACAACTTTTGGATTTACAAACTACAAAAAAATTTTTTTATAAAAGGTGTTTAACATGTTTTGACTATTTGAATCTTGGATGATGGATTTCATCCACCTCACACCAAGTGAGGGGAAAAAGAGCTGCTTAGTAATGATTGACCCATTCTCAGGTTGGGTAGAAGCATACCCTACCTCAAAAATTGATGCACAACTGTGGCAAAAATAATTTGTAGAGAAATAATACCTAGATGGGAAAAGCCTATCACCTACCGCAATTTGGAGATAGAATATTAGAGGATAATCCCACATTGGCAGAGTATATGAAGAAAATGTTATCTAATAAACAAGAAATGTGTAAACTCTTACAGCTGGAATACCAAAAGAAAAGCTGCAGGTCGGGGACTGGGTACTGATTAAAGATCCAAGGCACAAGGCGTGGCATCAACCAAAGTGTAAAGGGCCGTATCAGGTGCTACTAACAACTCCAACAGCAGTAAAGATTGCCGAGTGATCCACCTGGGTGCATCTGTCCCACTGTAAAAAGGTAACAAAGGGTGAGTAGGTACCTAAAAGAGTTGTGCTCAGAAGGGAGGTGTGAAATATAAATATAACACACCTGTCTCAAAACCGGTGAAGCAAACAACCCTCTTACTGGGATTTAGACACAGCTATGGCGAACCTCCAGTGGCGGGCAGTGGGGTCTTTGACCATATTGATGATAATCACGGTAAGAGGGAAGAGATTTGTAAAAGCACAGCACAGAGCGTAAAGAAGACCAACTGTTACGTATGCACACATCTACACTCTAGCCTTTGGGTAAACTAAGCATTGTGAGCAGATTAGTGGTAGGAATGGACGAGCAGTGTTGGGCTGAATGGCCTGTTCTCGTCTTCCCCTTATGTTATGGTATGTTATATTATCTACCGGCATCATCCGTAGCACCAAGGGTGACTGTGGACCAACCCCCGGGAATTGGAATAAATGTGTCCTGGACTGTAACATGTGCCATAGGGCTCTCAACTCATATAGGAACACTTAAATACTTTGACCCACCCACAAAATTACAACCAAAGTGAACTTCTACGAATATACTGACGGGAATAAATTGCACTGATTGACAAGGTTTATTACAAACCTCACGACAACATTTGATTACGCCCATTATGGTAGTACCATATACCCCGCATAAGACCTTTATAAAATGTGTACGAGGGAAGGGAACAGTCCCGGTGGGGGAGACATCCCAATGCGATGGGACAGTGTACTCCTACTGTAAGAATAGAATCACCGGAACGCCCTTAAAGGAGACAAGGTGTTCCATGTTAGCACCTACAGAAAACGGCACTAGGGCAGTGGATGGGTGGTACTGGCTTTGCGGACACAATGTGTACATAGCTCTGCCTAAGAAGTGGCATGGAACTTGTGCATATGTAATGCTAACTGACAATACATGGGTAATAAGCGCTGAAACACAGGGTCGTGCAAAAAGATCCTTAGAGGATAAGCATGATGCAATATGGGGAAGTAACGTTCCAGAAGATCACAAACTTTGGAGTGCAGGGAACAAAGCGGTTCTTAGTATTTTTCCCCAAATGGGGGTGGGAAAATTAATGTTAAGGGTAGAGACAATAAACTACCGCCTGAGTGCATTGATCAATTTCACACTGAATAAAAGAAAAAAATTAACGAGTTAACTGCACTTAGATTAATGACAATTCAAAATCGTATGGTCCTGGACCTCATGACTGCCTCCAAGGGAGGAGTATGCCACATAATTGGAACTGCGTGTTGTACCTACATACCTGATAACGATGCGGATGGTAAAACCATAGATCAAGCTATGGAAGGTCTTAAGAAATTAGCCCTGGCCCAACAAAAAGACCTGATGACTGATGATGATCACCCAAATGATGCAAAGTACCCCAGCGTATCAGGCTTTGGCCCTGGAGGAGAGGGAAACTGATGAGTATGACAACCTAGAGTCTGAAGAAGGACAATCTGACTCTGGGAATGAAGAGATAATTGATCCTCCAGACTATGACGATACTGCCATGGCCTTGCAAAACTTGTTTAAAGATGTTTAAGCTTCTGCATTGAAATAAACTTGCTACGCGCAAAAAATCATAAAAAGGAGGGATTGATAGAGAAATTCTGTGTTTAAAAATTGTTTCTGAATAACTTCACATACTTGTACTGTTTCTTAGGACTGTTTTTGCAGAGAGCTAGCTAAACCGCCACAGTCGAGGTCCCGATTCGGGAAGTAAGTTTATACATTTTGAAGCCGTCAATGAATTTATAGAGCGGCTGGAATAGTATCTAGGTTCCGATTTAATAGGAATATTTACCTGAATTTCAAAAGTAATCAAAAAGTGATCCGATAGTACAGGATTATGGGGAGACACAATGATATTCTCGACATCGATACCATAGGATAAGACTAAATCTAAGGTATGGTTGTGGCGGTGGGTTGGTTCAGATATATTTGGAATAAAACCAACAGAGTCAATAATAGCTGCAAAAGTCAGTCCTAATTAACCAGTCATTATCAACATGTATGTTGAAATCTCCAACAATCACAACTTTATCTGCCAAAACTCTGCAAACTCAGAAAGAAAGACAGTATACGGTCCAGGTGGTCTATAAATAGTTACTAAGAGGAAGTATGATGGTATTAATCAAGGGCTTAGGTTTGACTTTGACATTGGTGGGGACACAAATGGGGAAGGCCTGGAGGGGGTATGACCCTCTCTGGAAACTGAGGCGTTCTGCATTTATGATCACACTTCTGACCGCCATTTAATGTCATCTATATCATCTTGTATGTCTTTCCAGCACCCACGCAGACATGTCACTCGAGGACTCAGTCATACACGACAATCACACTCTTCATGACAATTTACATTTACATTACATTTTAGGCATTTATCAGATGCTCTTATCCAGAGCGACTTACAGTTTCACATTTTCTTTATATACGTACAATCCATTTATACAGCTGGATATTTACTGAAGCAATTCAGGTTAAGTACCTTGCTTAAGGGTACAATGACAGTGCCCCACCTGGGGATCGAACCTGCAAGCTTTGCATTACAAGCCCAGCTCCCTAACCATTATGCTAACACTGCCGCAAATTTGAGACAAATTTGCCCCTGAAAAGACCAGAGAGGTGTCCTTCTCCCGTTCCTCCCCATGGTACTCTGACCAACTCCGAGAACTAAAGACCCAGGGGCGCAAGCTGGAGCGCAGATGGAGTAAGACAGGTCTTATTGTTCATCTACAGTCTTTTAGGGAACACCAGAAAGCATACTCTGTTGTGCTAAAAAAGGACAAATCAGACTACTACCCAACCCTCGACGCAGAAAAACTGGTCCACGCATTCATCTCATCTAGACTTGATTATTGTAACTCCCTGTTTGCCGGTTTACCATCCAAAACCACTCAACACCTACAGTACGTACAAAATCTTGTCCGTATTCTCACCAGGACAAGAAAATCAAACCACATTACCCCAGTTCTGGCCGCTCTTCACTGGCTACCTGTTGAATTCCGGATCAATTTCAAAATTCTTCTCCACACCTTGAAAACCATCACTGGAAACAGCCCCATCTACCTTCAAAATCTTCTCAGTCCCCAGATAACTACCTGAGCCCTCAGATCCAGCTCTTTCACCTCCACCCTCCTCACTGTCCCCAGAACCCATCTCCACACCCATGGGGGACCGGGCTTTCTGTTCCCTGGCACCACACCTTTGGAATCACATCAGGACTTCCAGCTCTCTCACCACTTTCAAGACACAACTTAAGACTCACCTTTTAACCTCTGCTTTTCCAAATCACTAAACTTTAAATTGCACAAAACCACACAATGAACACCCATACCAGCTTTTCAGCCCCTCTTTTTAGGAAAAATAAATTATGTGTATCGTTTATTTTATTATGTGTACAGGACAATTCGATTGTATGTATTTGTATTGCTCTTTTTGTTGTTTTTAAATGGTATCTGTTGTAAAGCACCTTGAGATTTCTCTGTATTTTAAAGTGTGCTATATAAATAAAATGTATTATTATTATTATATCTAGAGCCTACATTTATAAATAGTTGTGGTAGCATTTTTTTCTATGTCAATATGTTCCTGAGAAAACAATTTTGATTATGTGAGCCAACAGCATTAAAGTCTAGCTTTCTAGCTGTCTAGTTCATGTGAATAGAACATCTAAACAAGCAAACGTTCATAATTGAAAAAAAAACAATGCTATTCAGGGAATGACATTAAGGTTTTTAGTCACTTGTTCTATCGGACACACACACACACACACACACACACACACACACACACACACACACACACAGCCGATGTAATGAAACCTCTAACAAGAATAAACAACATAAAATCTGACACCGAAATATGGCTAGCCAAGTTAGCTGTTAGCTATCATCCCTCAAGCTAGCTGTTAGTTTGTGGTAGTTTCTACTAACCAGGAATAATAACAAAAACAAGTATGAATACATCTATGAAAGTACTAAACATGGACATGTACTTACGGTCGTCACAGATACACGGTACTTAAATAAACAAACTGTAATGGCTAAACACACAAACTGTTACTAATAGGATGGAGTGTTGCAGTCAGTCTTCCTCACTTGCTTCTGATGAGCATGCTCGCCAGATCCTCCAGTAGGTGGAGCTTTGGCTCTTTTTACAACTTATGTACACACACACACAATGTTAGCAAGAAATGGCAAAGCCAATCAAATTAGCGATTTTGGGTTAGGGAGGTGGGACTCATATTAGAGAACAAGATCTGTTAACCGTTGTGTGCTCGATACATTGACTTAGGGCTGCAACTAGGTGGGGTGCAGAGTATTCCAAGCTTAGGGGCACCAGACCATGAGGGGCGCCAAAGAGTGCCACAGAAATGTAAAAAAAAAAAAAAAAATCATGAAAGTTCTAACAACTAGGCGGCAAGACAAATGGATGGACGAGAATGAAAATGTTCAGGCGCAACCGCAAAATTTTAAAAAATAGACAGGATGGAAAATGAGAAGTTCCCATGTTGGATAGCGAACCAATACCCGCCACTACCCTTACCACAGCAGCAGAAGGGGCATAGCAGCATTGTAACAAGTCGGCAGGATAACAGTTAGCTAGCGACTAAAGCTGATACTAAAATAAATACATTGTTGTGGATAGGCTAGCTCAAGTACTGTTAACAAACGTTAAGCTACATTGAGTGTTGATATTAGCTAGCTTATTCATTTCATATCCCCATCGAAGCAGGACTGAGCAGAGGGGAAACTTTACCAATTGTATTAGCCAGTGATGGTGATGGGCAGAGCAGACAGGCTAACATAAGTACAGGAGAGATGAGGTAAGCTAACTAGCTAGCTGATGCTGATTCTGAAATAAGCATAGTGATTAGTTCAAGAAACATACCTTTCTAGTACTGGGTAGAACCCCCCTTTGCCCCCAGAACAGCCTGAATTCGTCGTGGCATGGATTCAACAAGGTGGATTCTGGATCTATGCCAAATTTTGACCCTACCATCTGCATGTCACTGCAGAAATTGAGATTCGTCAGACCAGGCGATGCTTTTCCAATCTTCAACTGTTCAGTTTTGGTGAGCCTGTGCCCACTGTAGCCTCACTTTGCTGTTCTTAGCTGACAGGAGTGGAACTCGGTGTGGTCTTCTGCTGCTGTAGCCCATCCACTTCAAGGTTCGACGTGTTGTGCATTCAGAGATGCTATTCTGCATACCACTGTTGTAATGTGTGGTTATTTGAGTTACTGTCGCCTTCCTGTCAGCTTGAACCAGTCTGGCCACACCAACCCATCTGGCACCAACAATCATTCCACGGTCAAAGTCACTTAGATCACATTTCTTCCCCATTCAGATTTTTGGTCTGAACAACAACTGAACCTCTTGACCATGTCTGCATGCTTTTATGCATTGAGTTGGTGCCACATGATTGGCTGATTAGATAATTGCATTAACGAGCAGGTGTACAGGTGTACCTAATAAAGTGGCCACTGAGTGTATTTACCACATAGGTTGCATTAAGTGTCTTTAGAGAGTCGCTAATTCGTTTCATCTATCAATATGCCCAGTGAGGGACACAGCAGAGAAGGGGCTCCTGATGGGCAAGCAAACGAGAGACAGACAGCTGCTGAAGATATTGAGACTAACGGTAGTGGAGAGGCTGGCAGGTAATTAAAGCAGATATCGTTGTTGACACTGAATAGGCTACGTGGGTAAAATATCAGATGTTGGATTACATTTTTAGCAATGTTTTTTCTGAAACTAACAGTGAAATGAAAAATGTGCCTCAAAGCCTTGAATAGCCAAATTACAAAGTTTGTTCTAAGACAGTAAAGTGAATTGAGAGGTTCTATACTAACAGGCTTCAATAGGCCAATGGCAAAGGTTTTTCTAAGACTGTACAAGTGAATTGAAAAAACATAGCCTCAATGTGGTGAAAAGGCCAATGGCAAAGTTGTTTCTGAAACAAGCAGTGAAATGATACATTTGCCTCCAAGCCTTGAATAGGCCAATTACAAAGTTTTTACTGACACAGTAAAGTGAATTGGGAGGTTCTATACTAACAGGCTTCAATAGGCCAATGGCAAAGTTTTTTCTAAGACTGTACAAGTGAAATGAAGAAACATAGCCTCAATTTTGTGAAAAGGCCAATGGCAAGGTTTTTTCTGAAACAAACAGTGAAATGATAAATTTGCTTGAATAGGCAAATTACAAAGTTTTTCCTAAGACAGTAAAGTGAATTGGGAGGTTCTATACTAACAGGCTTCAATAGGCCAATGGCAAACTTTTTTCTAACACTGTACAAGTGAATTGAAAAAACATAGCCTCAATGTGGTGAAAAGGCCAATGGCAAAGTTTTTTCTGAAACAAGCAGTGAAATGATACATTTGCCTCCAAGCCTTGAATAGGCAAATTACAAAGTTTTTACTGACTCAGTAAAGTGAATTGGGAGGTTCTATACTAACAGGCTTCAATAAGCCAATGGCAAAGTTTTTTCTAAGACTGTACAAGTGAATTGAAAAAACATAGCCTCAATGTGGTGAAAAGGCCAATGGCAAAGTTTTTTGTGAAACAAGCAGTGAAATGATACATTTGCCTCCAAGCCTTGAATAGGCAAATTACAAAGTTTTTCCTAAGACAGTAAAGTGAATTGGGAGGTTCTATACTAACAGGATTCAATAGGCCAATGGCAAACCTTTTTCTAAGACTGTAAAAGTGAAATGAAGAAACATAGCCTCAATTTGGTGAAAAGGCCAATGGGAAAGTTTTTTCTGAAACAGACAGTGAAATGATAAATGTGCCTCAAAGCCTTGAATAGGCAAATTGTAATGCCTCAATGTGGTGAAAAGGCCAATGGCAAAGTTTTTTCTGAAACAAGCAGTGAAATGCTAAATTTGCCTCCAAGCCTTGAATAGGCAAATTACAAAGTTTTTACTAAGACAGTAAAGTGAATTGGGAGGTTCTATACTAACAGGCTTCATTAAGCCAATGGCAAACCTTTTTCTAAGACTGTATAAGTTCATTGAAAAAACATAGCCTCAATTTGGTAAAAGGCCAATGGAAAAGTTTTTTCTGAAACAGACGGTGAAATGATAAATGTGCCTCCAAGCCATGAATAGGCAAATTACAAAGTTTTTACTAAGACAGTAAAGTGAATTGGGAGGTTCTATACTAACAGGCTTCAATAGGCCAATGGCAACATTTTTTCTGAGACTGTACAAGTGAATTGAAAAAACATAGCCTCAATTTGGTGAAAAGGCCAATGGGGAAAAAAAATCTGAAACAAGCAGTGAAATAATAAATTTGCCCCCAAGCCTTGAATAGGCAAATTACAAAGTTTTTACTAAGACTGTAAAGTGCATTGGGAGGTTCTATACTAACAGGCTTCAATAGGCCAATGGCAAATTTATTCTAAGACTGTACAAGTGCAATGAAAAAACATAGCCTCAATTTGGTGAAAAGGCCAATGGGAAAAATAATTCTGAAACAAGCAGTGAAATGATACATTTGCCCCCAGGCCTTGAATAGGCAAGTTACAAAGTTTTTACTTAGACAGAAAAGTGAATTGGGAGGGTCTATACTAACAGGCCTCAATAGGCCAATGGAAAAAAAAATTCTAAGACTGTACAAGTGAAATGAAAACATAGCCTCAATTTGGTGAAAAGGCCAATGGCAAAGTTTTTTCTGAAACAAAAAAAAAGCAGTGAAATTATACATTTGCCTCCAAGCCTTGAATAGGCAAATTACAAAGTTTTTACTAAGACAGTAAAGTGCGTAGGGAGGTTCTATACTAACAGGCTTGAATAGGCCAATTGCAAAAAAAAATCTAAGACTGTACAAGTGAATTGAAAAAACATAGCCTCAATTTGGTGAAAAGGCCAATGGCAAAGTTTTTTCTGAAACAAAAAAAAAAAAAGCAGTGAAATTATCAATTTGGCAAATTACAAAGTTTTTCCTAAGACAGTAAAGTGCGTAGGGAAGTTCTATACTAACAGGCTTGAATAGGCCAATTGCAAAAAAAATTCAAAGACTGACCCTAACCCTAACCCTAACCCTAACAATTCAAACACCATTTCAACGTGACACAACGGACAACCTTACCACTACAAAATTTCAAATTTATCTCGGCCTACAGACGTAACAAAAACCTACAGGACATCTTAGTACACTCCGCATTCCCCAACACAACACCCCAAGACCCGCCCACGTACAATCAATACCTGCGACAGATGACCCACATTAATAATCCACACAGTAACAAATCTAGTGCTATTCCACAAAGTATATCACCCAACACCAATAATATTGTTTACATAATCATTTGTAATAAATGCAACAAACTATATATAGGGGAAACCAGATACTGCCTCATTACACGACTAAAGCAACACATTTATAACATCCGTAAAGCCACACTGACATCTGCTCTGGTACAACACTTTTTACTACACCCACTACCCCATTTACAAATTGTAGGTCTGGAGTCTAATGCTCTCTGGACCGAATTCAGCCGTAGAAGAATAGAGACCAAATGGATCTATAAATTGCAGACATTTACACCATTTGGACTGAATGAAAGAAAGAAGTAGGAGGTGGAAAAGGATAATAAATCTGGGGTGAAAAGGAGCCCCGCGCCCGCCCGTGCCGTTGTTTTCCTTCCTTTTTAGCACTTACCGGAGGGGCCCTGGAGCGGAGAGGGGTGATCAACGGGGAATGCTTTCTCATAAAACATAATATAATAAAATAATAATATAATAAAATATTATGATCTCCTATTTGAGTATTTTTTCTAATTTATGCATGCCTTTGTTTTTTCTTCTTTTACTTATGATTGAGTGTGTGTGGTGTTTTAATAATGATTTTTTGATGGTTTTGAGCACTTATTGATGCATGCACTTAAACAACAACCTTAAAAATGTGGTTTTGTCATATGAATTTTATATCTATCTAATTATATATTTATATTTACATTTATATTTACATTTATTTATTTATTTAATTCTTTACATATTTCAAATATGATTATTATTCAACATACTAAAAATAAACTGAAAAAAAAAATATAGATCTATATATATATATATATGTATGTGTATAAGTGCGTTGGTTATTCTTTGTTGATGGCCTCCTCCTCGCTCAGGATGGGGTCTCCCTGTGGGTGGAGGGAGGGGGGAGGGGGGAGGGGGAGATGAATACGTGACTGGCTACGGGTGGTGAGAGACCAACAACGGAGCTCCCCCTACGGCACACGCCGCGCTCCATTGTGCCGCCTCCGGAGGCTAAGCAGATTTAGGCCTGGTTGATTCTCAGATGGGGGACTTTACGAGAACACCAGGCTCGGTAAAAAAAAAATTAACATTAAATAAAAGGCCACCATTTTAGAGAGTTGAGTGTCCTGGAGAGCATTCGACTCCATTTTAGTGCGGGGGGAGGGACTCCAATAGGCCTGTGCAACTAAAGCATTCACATGCCGCTTGAGCAACTCATTCCAAACCTAACCTGGCCCATGCCATTGGAGTACCTTCCCCACAGACTTTACATATTAGTCAAATTTTAGGAAAAAAGGAAAAAGGGAAGAGATCCCAGCCCGTAAGAAATCCAATAAAATATAAACACACCAATAGGAGACAGATCAATACTCAGGACCAATCAATGACAAGATCCAGTTAAATCTGCCCTATAGGCTTACAGGCAGGGGGCGGAGACACTGAAGAGAGCAGTTGGGCTGTCTAACAAAATAGAACTTCTGCCATAGTTCACGAGCATCCTTTGAGTCCTCTGAAGAAGCGGAAATGCGAAACGTTAGGACACCTTTTTTTCTTTCTTCTTTTCTTTATTTATCTCCCTGAAGAGTTTCAGGCTAAAGCAGTGAGTTTTTTTAGTTTTTTTAAAGTATTTGATAAAAGTGTAGTTTTTAATAATAAAGAAAATACTTAGTCTGGTTGGGTGAGGGCCTGGGGCCTAGTAGAGACGGGGAGAAAAAGGGAAAATAAGCCTTTGGGACGGAGAGAAGGAAGAACATCTACCCTCCTGGGAGTAGGCCTGTTGTTGGACAAAGTAACTAAACTGCATTTGCAAAGTGAGTTTCGGCACAGAAACGACCACAGCAGGAACAACATCAACCACACCATGCCTTGACACATCGCGCCCGGAGGGCCTACAACAACCCCCCTGAGATCCAGAGCAGCGTGGATTGGGTGAGCGTCCCAGGCTTGGGCCTTGTCCTTGATTAGTTTAACTGAAACCTGGCTTAGGCCTGATGAATACAGTGCACTAAATGAGGCATCTCCCGATGGTTATGCCAGCTGCCAAGCGCCGCGTCTGTCCGGTAGAGGGGGCGGTGTTGCTGTGATTTTTTCGACAAAATTTAGTTTTACACCTAAATGTGGGGATAAGTTATCCTCTTTTGAATCGCTTGCAATGCTTTCTGGACGGTCAAAAGATCTAGTTACCTTAGTGCAATCCTTCCTCTTAATAACTATTTATAGACCACCTGGACCGTATACTGTTTTTCTTTCCGAGTTTGCAGAGTTTTTATCAAGCTTGGCAACTATGGCAGATAAAGTTGTGATTGTTGGAGATTTCAACATACATATTGATAATGACAGTGACCCTTTAGGACTGGCTTTTGCAGCTATTATTGACTCTGTCGGTTTTATTCAAAATATATCTGAACCAACCCACCGCCACAATCATACCTTAGATTTAGTCTTATCCTATGGTATCGATGTCGAGAATATAATTGTGTCTCCCCATAATCCTGTACTATCGGATCACTTTTTGATTTCTTTTGAAATTCAGGTAAATATTCCTATTAAATCGGAACCTAAATACTATTCCAGCCGCTCTATAAATTCATTGACGGCTTCAAAATGTATAAACTTACTTCCCGAATCCTTAGTATCAAGTCAGGACCCAAATAGCCTTTTGTCAATTGATCATCAAACAGATGCACTAAATCACATTTTACGGAATACACTTGATGCGGTCGCACCCCTCAAGAGGAAAAAATGCAGTGAGAAGAAACTTGCACCCTGGTTTACTGACCATACCCGTGCCCTTAAACAAGTTTCCAGAAAATTAGAACGCAGATGGCGCTCTACCAATTTAGAGGTTTTTCGCTCTGCTTGGAAGGACAGCCTCATAGAATACAAGCACACCCTTATTACAGCTAGGTCATCGTACTTCTCAAAATTAATTGACCAGAATAAAAACAACCCAAGATTTATATTTAACACGGTAGCTAAACTGACAAAAAAACAGTCTTCAGTTTCCATCAGTTATCCTTCTAACTATAATTCCAATGACTTTATGAACTCGTTTACTGATAAGATTGAGACAATCAGAGAACAAATTATGAAAATGACTCCAATATCTAGCACTCCAACTGCCGAGATTGCACAGGGCTATCAGGAGCAGGGTTGCGTAGAGACCCTTGAGTTTTTCACTCCCTTGGATCTGGACAAATTCAGTAAACTGGTTATGTCCTCCAAATCATCTACATGTCTGTTAGACCCCATACCAACAAAGCTTATTAAAGAGCTTTTGCCTGTGCTAGGCCAGCCCATGTTAGATATCATAAATACATCCCTATTATTGGGTTGCGTACCTAGGTCTTTAAAAGTGGCAGTAATCAAGCCTCTTCTAAAGAAACCAAATCTTGATCCTGTTAATCTGAAGAACTATAGGCCCATTTCAAATCTGCCCTTTTTGTCAAAAATTTTAGAGAAATCTGTAGCTCAACAATTAACTGCTTTCCTAAAAACGAATAATCTGTATGAAACACTACAATCAGGTTTTAGACCAAACCATAGCACTGAGACAGCACTTATTAAAGTTGTAAATGACTTACTGTTAGCATTGGACACTGGTTGTGTTTCTATTCTAGTGCTCCTTGACATAAGTGCTGCTTTTGACACTATTGACCACCAGATTCTCCTTCATAGGCTAGAAAACCTGGTTGGTTTTGCGTGACGGGCACTCTCATGGTTTAAATCATACTTATTAGACCGGTTTCAATTTGTGCAATTAGATCAAGAGTTCTCTGACTACTCTCAGGTTAAATATGGTATTCCACAAGGCTCAGTGCTGGGACCATTACTGTTCTCATTATACTTGCTACCACTCGGTAATGTTATTCCTAAACATGGTGTGAATTTCCATTGCTATGCAGATGATACACAGCTGTACATATCAATGAAACCAGGTGAAACACTTAAACTCACTCAATTAGACGCCTGTATCTCTGATATAAAGAACTGGATGACAGTAAATGTCCTGCTTTTAAATTCAGATAAAACAGAGATGATGGTTTTGGGTCCCAAAAAATTAAGGAACAAGTTGGATCTGCAGTTAAATGCAGGTGATTGCATAGTTACATCAAGACTTATGGTTAAGAACCTTGGTTTTATTATTGATCAGGACCTTACATTTGACACTCATATTAAAAACACTTCCAGAGTAGCTTTCTTTCACCTAAGAAACATAGCTAAAATTCGGCACATTCTGTCATTAGAGGATGCTAAAACCTTGATGCATGCTTTTGTTGCATCGAGGCTAGACTATTGTAATGCCTTATTATCCGGCTCCTCTAGTAGCTCTCTAAAGAGTCTTCAACTAGTACAGAATACAGCGGCACGTATTTTGACTAGATCCAAAAGTATGAGCACATTACTCCAGTGTTAGCATCACTACATTGGCTTCCTATTAAATATCGGGCTGATTATAAAGTACTGTTGCTAACTTTTAAAGCAGTAAACGGACTTGCACCTTTATATCTGACCGAAATGATTGCCCCCTATAAGCCGACACGACTGCTTCGTTCACAAGAAGCCGGCCATCTATTACTCCCTAGAATTTTGAAAAGCACAGCTGGTGGTAGAGCCTTCTCTTTTAGAGCTCCTCTGTTGTGGAACGGTTTACCAAGGCATGTTAGGGATTCGGACACAGTTTCAATTTTTAAGTGTAGATTAAAAACATATCTTTTCAGCCTAGCCTACTGCCAAACATAGTCTAGGTGGAGAGATGGAGAAGGCCGTGACCTAGTGTCTTATGGAGTGAGAAACTTTCCATACTGTCACCTCCTCAATGTGTTACCACCACTGTTATGCTGGTTATCCTTGATCAGGTGTGGATTGTTTGGAACTCTCATGGCTGCGTGTTTTCTCTGTCCCTCTCCTAATAGGTATGCTGCCATAGCTTACACCTGTTGGGCCTATCTGTATATTTCCTATGCCTGTGCTCCCCTGCTCTTACATAATGCTACTGGCTATAGCACTGCTTTTTTTTCTGACTGCATGTTCTCTTCTCTGCCTCGGCCTCTGACTCGGGGGCACCTGGTGTCCTCTGGCAGGGGTCTCCTGGCGTGCTGTCCTGGCCTCTGCGCTGCAATGCGCTCAAGTGCAGATGGAAGGGAGATTTAGAGAGAGAGGGAAAAGAATAGAAAGAAAAAAGAAAGGGAGGAGGAAATGCACTCTGGGCACCCAACTAATGCACAGCTATTCGTCTTTATTAAAGGCGAAAAGCATGTACGAATGAAGAGTAACCCAAGCTCTGATACTTCTTAAGCAGGGTATCACACTACAACCACCTTCGTGATCATGGTATCTCCCCTGCTAATGCTTCTCTGGTCTCTGGCCCTCCCTCCTTCCACATTTGTCACATCCGGCGAATGGACTCATCTCCATCTCCATCACTTCATCTCCGCACGCGAGCGGGGGTGCTCGGTCTGGTCCATTTCTCCCTCGAGCTGACACTGCATCTGGAGGATGTTGTCACTAATGGCTCTTACTTCCTCTTGATACATCCCGCTCCTAACACCAGTGTAGCGAGCGTGCGTTGGGTGATGTATCAAGAAAAGAGTCTGAGTCCAGTAGTTGTCGGGTTATTCTAATTTGCACGTGGGCAATAACAACAAGAGAGTATTATATCTTTTCTGTCTTTTATTACGCAACTGGAACATACACAGTATGGCTGGCTAACTCCTGGTTCTGCCTAATCAAAACCTCCCACCATGCACTTTGCCCTTCCCATAATGCCCCTCGCCATTATCATAGTCTGTTTACACCACATCTCCCCTTTTCAGTTAAACAAAAACAAAACCTTGCTTCTTTGTTTACTTTCAGCTTACTAATTAACATTGCCATAAACAGAAATATTTTCTCAAAAACAATATTGTCCCAAACAATTCCCTTTGTCAAAACTACCTTGTGGAGGACGTCGGTCTCGGCCACATGGGAGTGGCATGGTTGCCTGTCTTGTTCCATGTGGTAGAGGCCTTTGGAGCAGTGAGACTTTCCGGGGACAGGTTTGGCACTCTCCCAGGGTGTGAGAGTGAACTGTCGCCCGGAAGGGAGCTCCAAAGGCCTTAATTGGTTTAATTATTATTTGATCATTTAATTGGTGTCAATCAGTCAATTGATATAGAAGTCAATTGGCTGATTGGGTGTCTGGGTGAGAATGTGAGTTGTGATTGTGATTGGGTGATTGCCTCACGAGTCCCACCTGAGCCAGGCAGAAACTAAGCCTATTTAAGAGCAGGTGGGGCGAGTGGGGAATGAGTCAGTCTTGTCTTGATGTGTGTGTGAGTGCGCGTGCACGTTTTATGTGGAATGTTTGATGTTGAATGTTGGATGTTTAATGTTGTGGAGTTTTGTGTGCGTTTGTCGAAAGTGACTGAGTAGAGTGCTTCCTGTGTGAGTGAGGAAGAGGGAGAGGGGGTGCGCTTTAGGTGTCCGCCTCTCTCCCTCGGTGTGATTATGGAGGAGCGGGAGGGTGCCCTGGAAGAGGGTCCGCCTCTCGCCCTCGGTTTTAGTAAAAAGAGCTCGCACTCGACAGTGGAGAGTGTCTGAGCAACAGCCCAAGAACTCACTGGAAAAGTGGAGGTGTCTTGGGGCTGATTGCCAGAACTCTCACACCCTGGGAGAGTGCCAAACCTGTCCCCGGAAAGTCTCACTGCTCCAAAGGCCTCTACCACATGGAACAAGACAGGCAACCATGCCACTCCCATGTGGCCGAGACCGACGTCCTCCACACTCCTCCACCGCCAGAATGTGGTCCGAGCCCATTCGGTCTTGGACACCCCCTCCTGTGTGCCTCTGGGTTACGAAGCACCCCTCTTGGCTGTCATGGGGATTCCCCCCCACCCACCTCGGTCGAGCGACTGAAAAGCCGCAAGATCGGGGTGGTGAAGCCGGAGGGGAGGAAGCTGGATTGGCCGAGTCCAGTGAGGACACTGCCCTATAGCCTGGTGCAGGAGGGAGAAGGCTCTAACCCTGAGGGCTGGTTGAAGCCAAAGGGTAGAGTGCTTCGTAACCCAGAGGCACACAGGAGGGGGTGTCCAAGGTCAGACTGTGGAGGACGTCGGTCTCGGCCACGTGGGAGTGGTATGGTTGCCTGTGTCTTTACATGTTGTTGAGGCCTTTGGAGCAGGTAAACTTTCCGGGGGCAGGTTTGGCACTCTCACAGGGTGTGAGAGTAAACTGTCACCCGGAAGGTTGCTCCAAAGGCCATAATAGGTTAAATTATTATTTAATTGGTGTCAATCAGTCAATTGATATGGAAGTCAATTGGCTGATTGGGTGTCTGTGTGAGAATGTGAGTGAGTGATTGATAGATGGGTGATTGCCTCACAAGTCCCACCTGAGCCAGGCAGAAAGTGAGCCTATTTAAGAGCAGGTTGGGTGAGTAGGGAATCAGTTAGTCTTTTGTCTTTGTCATACATGTGTGCGTATTGAGTTGGTGATTGTCTTGTCATGGTTGTGAGTGAGCGCGTGCACGCAGATGGTATCGTGTTGTATTGTGTGATGTTTGATGTGTGATGTTTGATGTTTGTGGAGTTTTGTGTGCATTTGTCGAAAGTGACTGAGTGCTTCCTGTGTGTGTGGGGAAGAGGGAGAGGGGGTGCACTAAGAGTGTCCGCCTCTCTCCCTCGGTGTGATTGTGGAAGAATGCGAGAGGGTGCCCTGAAAGAGGATCCGCCTCTCGCCCTCAGTTTTATTGAAAGAAAACTCGCACTCGGGCAGTGGAGAGTGTTTCTGGCCAACAGCCCGAGAACTCTCACTGGAAGAGTGGAGAGTGTCTCGGGGCTGGTTGAAAGAAAACTCTCACTGTGGGGAGTGGCGAGTGTCTCTGTATGAAGATTTTGTGGTTGTGTTTGTTTTTGTGTTTGTTATATGTTAACCTGCTACTCCCACTGTCTCTTCCGCATGTCTGGGGGGAGAGACAGGAAAAAAATATATATATATCAGATCCGTAGACCGACAAACGCCACTCCGTCTCCTGGCTGCTCTGTTCCCATCTAGGGTTTGTCACGTGGCGTGTGACACAGACATTAAGTATTAAGGGTCAGAAGGGCAGTGACAATAAAGTTGATGCCGGGGCTCAACTCGCCTCCCGCGGAGGAAAAAGGGTAAACTTCTCCTACCTCTGTGTCGCTGCATTTCTGTCCCTCCCCCTGGTCTAGTCTAATGGTAACTTTCCAGTGATGGAGCAACAAGGGTTAAAAACAGGAACGATGATATGGTTGCTGTTTTTAAAGAAGCTCTTGTTGATGTGCAGATTCAATTAATTTGTGAGAAACCTCTCTCGCACTTTGCTACGGTGTTAGAAGTTGCAGCGGTTAAGAGATCCTTCAATGGCTGTGTAACTTGTTCTCCCGATGTCTCTGTGAACACTCTGAAAGCACAATTTTTTTCTCGGCTGTTAAGTCTGTTAAAATACGTGTTGTTGTCGCACTTTAGATATTTATGAGCCCGGGGCTCTGATTCTGAGTAAGACATTTGCCGGGGCGCAAAATTGGATTCTTGGCATTGCTAATACATATCACGTTTGAATAAAACCCCTTTGCTTCTAACGCATATCTGTTGTATGACATTTTTTATTCTACTGAATCATCCATTTGTAGCAGCATTTACAAATGGAGGGGCCAAAGGCACGAGAGTTTGGCATCCTGGTCCTGGTCTTCCAGGTCCAACGGCGAGTTATGAAAAGGTAATTTATTTGTTTGTTTCAGGATATCACTTCATGGAATTTACATAAGCTTGCAGATCTTTATTGGGTAGCATTATATGTAATACATTGCAGAGCTATCTACTGTGTTGGCAGGAAACATTTTCACTCAACCTTCCCTAAAACAGCAAGAGACAAAGACCTGGTGAAGCTCTGGATTCCTTTTATTTCTAAAGCAGAAAGAGTACACAGCCTTGACAATCCAACAGTATCAAAACTATCAAAACCTGCACTGAAGAAGAGTCAAAAACAGCATCAATTTATACCACTGCCCGTCCAAAAAAACTGCCTGCCTTTAGCTTTGATTATGGCATGCATTCGCCATGGCATCGTTTCAATAAGCTTCTGCAATGTCACAACATTTATTTCCGTCCAGAGTTGCATTAATTTTGCGCCAAGATCTTGTATTGATGATGGGAGAGTCGGACCGCTGTGCAAAGTCTTCTCCAGCACATCCCAAAGATTCTCAATGGGGTTAAGGTCTGGACTCTGGTCTGGTCTGCCCTGCCCTGGTATCTGGAGGGATGAGGTCCACCCCACCCCTTCACTTAGGATGCCGAAGAATGCCCTTCCGGTGGTCTGCTAAGCCTCATGAGCCTCAAGGACTATTTGTTTTTGTTTTTCTCTGTATCCCACCATTTTCCAGTTTCGAGTTCATCTCGACCGCCTTCTAAGGGGTCAGGGAATAATTTTCCAGTTTCCCACATTGGCTCCAATGGTTTTCTGGTTTTTTGATTGTGTGCTTGCACATAGGGCGTGTGTGATGTGCCTGTGCAGTAGAACTGTGGTAGTGGTGCTTGCTACTCTCTGCTTTCAGCTATTGCCGCCAGCTAGCCCTCTTTGCAGGGGGTGAAAAGAGGAGCCGAGTGCGGTAAGCCTCTCCACCGCCAAGACTCCTGCAGTGCCTCCTTGTGGCCACACACGGTAACTGGGTACCTTGCGGTCCCAGGCTAAACTGTAGGGGATCTCGGAGTGGCAGTGGGCCCCAGAGAGAAGGCGTGCAGGCCCACCGGCGTGTGGATACGCCCTGGCGTCTCTCAACCACTGTCCCAGCTATGGGCCAATAGCAAGGGCAGATGGGGCCCAGCCTTGAATGGCAACCCATCTAGGAGAAGGTCACTCCGAACAAAAACCACAGGTGTTGCTCGCACCTGACTCCGGACCGTATGCCACCTGAAGGTTTGGAGTAAAGGGCGGATAAGGGCTTATGCCCAAAACGGCCAGAGTAGGGCTGCGAGGAGTTGTGCCCCACAGTCCTTATATTACGCACATCGTAAAATTCAACAGTATGGAGAATCCAATCATCGCAAATCCTATACTTCCAGTGGCGGGAGTCCACAGGAATCATGTGGCAGACGGTGGAGCTGGTCCCCCCAACGGGGGGCAGTATGACGACGAGACCCCAAACCCGGAAGGGAGGGTCAAGTCTGACCACAGCACACCGTCTAATGCACTCTTGCGTTGTCGGAGACCATTTATTATGGGAACCTTCAACACAAGCACAGTGAGAGAAGAAGCAAGGCTGGCAGAGCTAGCACACTGTGCCGAGAAAAGGGGAGTGGAGATCCTGGGAGTCCAGGAGCACAGGAGAGTGCATGCGCATGACCCGATCGTGTATTGCAAAGTGGGGAATTGCTCGCTCATCACCTCATCTGCATGGCGGAATGAGGCCCAGGCTGCAACAGGTGGTGTGGGGCTACTGCTGAGTCCTCGGGCATGAAAGGCTCTCCGTAGGGTGCACCAGCACACCGACAGGATCCTTATTGCGGATTTCGAGCGGTTTGTTGCTGCAAACGTGGAGGCAACTAAGGAGTGCGTGCCAACGACGGAGAGAATCAGAGTCTCCCCAAGGTTCAGGCATCCGGAGGTCGTGCAGGCGCATGCAAAGGTGGAGGAGGCACGCCGAAGCTTCAACCGCGAACGGACCACAGAGAGGCGTGGAGTACTGAACGAGGCCAAACAACTACTCTTCAGTACCTACGACAAGATCAAGTGGGAGGAGCTGATGGAGAAGGTGCGGAGAGTGGAGGCAGCTCAGGGCGAACAACAGTATGGGGAGTCATGGAGGGTCATAAATGAGATGAGTGGGCGCAAGAGGTCAAAGGAGGGACAGGTTGCAGGCTGCAGCCCGGAGGAGAGAGTGACCTCCTGGTTCACCCACTTCCGGGATCTCCTAGGCACACACCCGACAGTGGATGGAGCTGAGAAAGTGATAACTGCAGTCCTCACAAATCTCAAAATTGACGATGGCCCCTTTACACTCAGGGAGTTCGCCTCAGTGAAATCCACTCTGAAGCAGGGGAAAAATGCTGGGCCGGACGGCATTCCCCCAGAGGCCCTTAAGAACTGCGACCTTGACGACATCATCCTGGAGATCTGCAACCTAGCTCTGATGGAAAACAACAAGCCCGATATTTGGTCCCTCTCTAACATCATCCCAGTGCCTAAATCTGGAGATCTCTCGAAGCCAGACAACTACCATGGCATCAGTCTGACATGTATCATTGCAAAGATGTACAACCGCATGATACTGAACCGGATAAGGGGCGCTATCGACCCCCACTTGAGAGAGAACCAGAATGGCTTTAGAGAGGGGAGAACCACTGTATCCCAGATCTTGACCTTAAGGAGGATCATCGAGGAGGTGAAAAAGAACAACCTGACAGTGGTGCTGTGTTTAATTGATTTCAAAAAGGCTTTTGACTCAATACACAGAGGCGTGATGATGAAAATCCTTAAGGCTTACAGTGTCCCTCCCAACCTACTCCGGGCCATAGGGACCATGTACACGGGAACAAGAGCCAAGGTAGTAACCCCAGATGGCAATAGCGAGGAGTTTGACATCCTGGCGGGGGTGCTGCAAGGGGACACCCTCGCCCCCTTCCTCTTCATTATAGTCTTGGACTACGCACTTAGGCAAGCTATCAGTGGACGGGAGCAGGAACTCGGCTTCACTATTACACCTCAGAGGTCTAGACGAGTCCCTGCTGTAGTCCTAACGGACCTGGACTATGCAGATGACATCAGACTGATATCTGACCGTGTGGAGCAGGCACAGGAGCTCTTGACCGGAGTGGAGACAGAGTGTGCCAATGCAAAGAAAACCGAGGTAATCACCTACAACATCCTCCCGGACCATCCACCTCTAATGACAACAGGGGGCACTGCTCTGAGGGAAGTCAATGACTTCAAATACCTGGGCTCATGGGTCAACTCATCAGAGCAAGACCTTAAAGTGAGGAAGGCGCTTGCATGGAAGGCTCTGAACGGCATGGCCAGTGTATGGAACTCCAACCTCCCCCGAAACATCAAGCTAAGCTTCTTCTATGTGACCGTGGAGTCCGTTCTCCTATACGGCTGTGAGAGCTGGACCCTGAAGCCCACCCTACAGAAGTCTCTGGATGGGTGCTACACCAGAATGCTGCGTGTAGTACTAAACATCAACCAAAACGAGCACGTTACCAACAAGCATCTGTATGGGGGGCTACCAAGGCTGAGTTAGAAAGTAGCAGTCAGAAGAATGAGACTGGCCGGTCATTGCCAGAGACACCGGGAGCTCCCAGCCAGCAAGCTGGTGCTGTGGGAACCAACACACGGGCATCGATTACGAGGGCATCCCACACCAACATACATGGACGTACTAAGGAAAGATGTAGGAGCTGAAAATGCTGGCGAACTAGCCAGATGCATGGAGGATCGAGATGATTGGAAACGCCGCTGGAGGACTCGTCTGGGGACGACATAGATGATGATTCCCTCTGAAAAATGCCGATTGTGAAGCGCTGTGTGACAACCTGTTTGTAAATGGCGCTATACAAAAATAAAGATTGATTGATTGATTGACTCTGTGGTGGCCAATCCATGTGTGAAAATTATGTCTCATGCTCCCTGAACCACTCTTTCACAATTTGAGCCCGATGAATCGTGGCATTTTCATCTTAGAATATGCCAATGCCATCAGAGAAGAAAAAATCCATTGATGGAAAAACCTGGTCATTCAGTATATTCAGGTAGTCAGCTGACCTCATTCTTTGGGCACATAACGTTGCTGAACCTAGACCTGACCAACTGCAGCAACCCCAGATCATAACACTGCCCCCACAGGTTTGTACGGTAGGCACTAGAGTGCATCACTTCATCCGCCTCTCTTCTTACCCTGATGCGCCCATCACTCTGGAACAGGGTAAATCTGGACTCCTCAGACCACATGACCTTCTTCCATTGCTCCAGAGTCCAATCTTTATGCTCCCTAGCAAATTGATGCCTTTTTTCCGATTAGCCTCACTGACAAGTGGTTTTCTTATTGCTACACAGCTGTTTAGTCCCAATCCCTTGAGTTCCCTTCGCATTGTGTGTGTGGAAATGCTCTTACTTTCACTATTAAACATAGCCGTGAGTTCTACTGTTGATTTTTTACGATATGATTTCACCAAACGTTTAAGTGATCGCTGATCACGATCATTCAAGATTTTTTTCCGACCACATTTCTTCCTCGAAGATGATGGTTCTTCCAGGTTTTAATAATGCGTTGGACAGTTCTTAACCCAATTTTAGTAGTTTCAGCAATCTCCTTAGTTGTTTTCTTTGCTTGATGCAGGCCAATAAATAATTTGACCCTTCTGAAACAGATTAACATATTTTCCACGACCACAGGATGTCTTCCAACATGGTTGTTTAAGAAATGAGAAGCTACTCACTGCATCAGTTAGGGTTAAATAACTTGTTGCCAGCTAAAACATATTAATCACTGCAGTAATTATCCAATGGAAGGCTCTTACCTATTTGCTTAGTTAAATCCAGGGGGCGACTTTTTTTTTGGCCAGGTAGTGTACATTCAAAAGATAAGGTATGGTAAGGTAAGCGGCATAAAGGCGTTTACTATTTTACTGATTGGTTAAAAGTTTGTGCAGAGTCTCAGGAAACATGGACATCTGGACAGAAGCTGAGACACAGGGAGTTATTCTGGGGAGATTCAAAACCTCCCATCCTGTAATTTCTCACTCATTCATGTACAGAAAACAAAGTTACCAATAGATTCATCAGTAGTTTGAAATGAATAACAAATACATGGCAATCATTCTCATTATATGCATGCTACTGATTTCTACAATCCTTATTGCTGGTCTTGTACATTTTGCCATAGCGCCATTCTTGTTGGAGAACTGCTCACCCCTACCAACAGAATTCACATTCTTTAATATGTTCTTATTATTGCTATAAAAGAGTTAAAAACATTGATCCTCTCAATCCCTCCTGTTTTTGATCATACTTTGTCATGATTTTCCTTATAGATCTACAGTGGCAATGTTGTCCTGTCTTAGGTCGCCCTCCTACCCGTGGAAAATCTTACCCATCATTGGAACAACTTCATACCAACTGGATTCTTGTTTATTGAATTTCTAATTGTATTTTTCTGGGAGGGATGATTTAGCAGTACTAATGCTTTCTCTGGACAAGATTATTACTTAGAACAGGATTGATTTTTCTTATCTGGTTTGTTTTAAAGAATTTAGTTCTTATATAACTCATGTTTGTAAATTCAGAGGCGTTTGATCAGTCTTATATTTCTATTGCCTGCTGTGTCAAAGGCTTGATATGGAAACCGATTACCCATGAAGCGTGAACAGAAATCGTTACAATAGTCAACAGCCTGCCAGGGCACTGTCAGGAAAGATACTCCCCTTATCACGGTATGTGAGCATACCCAACATTCACTGTCTCTGCATATCTAAGTCCCACTGTTCCAGCCAATAGTCCTGGGAGCAGGAGGGTGGCTAGGCTGTGGCTCGCCATTCTTACGTCTCTTGCAGCATTGTTTGATGGTCTGAAAAGTCTGGACTAACTTGTCTGGGAACTGGAATTGGCTTAGGAATTCCTTGGCTGTTGTTTAACTGACATTGAGATAAGAACATAAGAATACATAATGATGAGGGGGTTTTCAAGGTTTTCAAAGTAGTCTTTCAAGGTTCCCAGAAAGATGGTTAATTCGGTTCAGGAGAGGTTACTTGCACATCCCTGACCTTAGCTGACAAAGGCTTCAGTTTTTACTGGCTGAGTGGGTGTCCTTCTAGGATGCCCGCTGTTCTTCTAGCCTTCATCGGAGGAGGAGTCACTGTCAGTGGTTGAGTCATCGTCCCTGTCCTCTGGGCCCCGATGACGCTCGATTACTTTATTTTCATTGAAGTAGGACAGACAATGGTACATTTCATTCACTCACATATACTAACACAGGCGAGTCTAGAGGAGAGGGATATCGCTTCACTCCACTGGTTTAATGTGGGAGTGATCAATCCACACCTTGTTTCCTTTTACCTGAACTGCATTATTGGTAATCAATAACACGGGGAAGGTTCCGAGCCACGGTGGCTCGAGTGCTTTCCTACAGTGATTTTTAATGAACACTAAATGTCCTGCACTCATTCTCTCTACCAATGTGTTATCTGCTTTCAGCTGTTTCACGTCTTCTTCATGTGGGTCTGTGTCCATGAACCTGCGGAGAGATCTGACAGCTTTGACACCGTACTCCGTCAGCTGGTCTCCTGCTAAATAAATTCAATCAGATGCCTGGTAGCCGCATTGGATTTCCTGTATGTATTTCAAAGGGGGAAACACCATCAACATTTGGTTCTGCCCATATGGACAAAAGTACTCCAGGTAAGGCATTCACCCAATTTTGGATTGGTGAAGCGAACAATCTTTTTTCGTAAATCTGGTTTTTACAGTTCTATTCATTCTCTCTACTGTGCCTGAGATCTGAGGATGGTATGGACAATGAAATTTCTGTCTGATGTTCAATTGTTTGCAGATTTCCTTCATTACCTGCCCTGTGAAACGGGTTCCCTGGTCATTATCCAGTATACAGGGAAAGCAGTATGTAGGTACACTTTCTGTAACCAATTTCTGTGCTACAGTAGTAGCTGTGCATTTTTGTGGAGGAAATACTCCAACACAACCAGCAGGTAGGCAAAGGCCCTGTAAGATCAATCTGTCAGAGTCTTGTTGTTAATTTAGCTGTACACAGAATAGGGCATTTATTAACACCTGTTGGGTTAGTTTGCACACACTGTACACATCTCTGACAGGGTAGTATAATTCCAATATATAAGAAGGGGGACTGTACTGACCCAGGGAACTATAAGCCTGTCAGTTTAACTTGCATTGCATGTAAAATACTGGAATGTATTATTAGGGATAAGTTGTAATCATGAAAAATCTATCTTAAAATAAAAAATTATTGTATTTTAAGGGAGAGGCAACATGGCTTTCTCAAAGGGAGGCCATGCCTAACAAACCTCCTGGACTTTTTTGAAGAGGCTACAAAGTGTGTTGACCTGAAACAGGCTTATTATATTATATCATTGGACTTTCAGAAAGCATTTGACAAGGTACCACATGAGAGCCTCCGCTCTTCCTTATTTACATAAATTATCTTGATATGGACATTAGTATCAAAGTAGTTACATTTGCAGATGATATTTAACTCGTGGGTTTGGCAAACAGTTTGGAATCGACTAAAGTAATCCAAGATGATTTAAACAAAATCCAAGAATGGGCAGATACGTGGCAGATGACATTTAATATTGTGTATAAGTGTAAAGTTATGTATGTGGGAAATACAAACATAAGACAGGAGTATTTTATGAGAGGAGAAAAGTTAGTAGGTGTTCAATTTGAAAAAGACTTATGAATTGTATTTGGTCAAAGTCTATCTGCATCAAAGCAGTGTGCTACAGCAGTGAAAGAAAACAACAGGATGCTGGGATACATAGCAAAAAGTATTAAGTATAAATCAAAGGAGGTTAAATTAATGTTATATTAATGCCTTTGTCAGACCTCACTGTGTGCAGTTCTGGGCACCACACTACAAGAAAGATATAGAAGCTCTTGAAAAAGTTAAAAGAAGGGCAACTAAACTGATACCTGGTATGAAAGGTAAAAGTTATGAGGATAGACTTAAGGCACTCAATCTATTTAAGCTTAGCAAACGGAGATTTGATTGAGGTTTTTAAATTCGTAAAAGGGATTAACAATGTGAACTATCAAAGATAAGTGGGGTCAGCAGAACAAGAGGCCACAGGTGGAAGGCAAGTTAAGTTAGTTAAAGGCAAATTCCGCACAGATATTAGGAAGTTGTTCTTTACTCAGAGTTATCAATGCCTGGAACAGCTCGCCATGTTGGGTAGTAGAGGCAGAAACACTTGGGCTATTCAAGTCTAGGCTAGATGCAGTACTAGATACTCTTTAGATCAGGACATGATGACATTCTCATCATTATGTATTCTTATGTTCTTATGCTCTTAATATTCATACATTGCTCATTCGTGGATGCCACCTTTGAGTTCTCATTGCTGTGAACATTTTCTCTGGAGAGGAATGACCAATTCCATGATACATTTCACACATTTGAACCATGAACCAAAGAGGTACTACAACTGTGCTGTTAAATTTAAACCCTGCTTTATTCAGTAAACACATTCTCTAACATGCACATATGTCCCTCTTTTGGGGAAGCGGTTGGTGTCACTGTGCCTTGCACCTGCTGATCAGGAAACATATCACTTGTTATCGCCACTCTGTACCCTGTGCTACTGGCTAGTTGTTCTATTTGTTCCTGTAATTGTTTATTTACACGTTCACAACCTAACACATGTACCATGTATTTATACACATCTTGTAAGTTGCTCTGGATAAGAGCGTCTGCTAAATGTAAATGTAATGTAACACATGGTTCTGTAAATCGCTGTTTGCCTCTCCCAATACTCTAATTTCCTTTTTTTTATTTCTCCTGTTGCACTAATAGATCATTTATATCTGATATTTCTGACCATCGGGTCTCGTAGGGTTAGGGTTGGGGTCCTGTCCCACAGGTCTCCTATTTATACAGTCCATAACCGTCTTATAAAATAGTGCGCTACGTACTTTGTTATTTCATACGCTTTACATTTTACAGAAAATAACATTATTATCTACCATTGTACCGCCAATTCTGCCAAATAGGTGCCCCCTTGGGGTCTGTTCTTTCTATCTCAAATCCACCAGTGTTCAAATGCTATTATTTAAAATGCTTACATTTTCTTTATCCTAATGAGACCTTAACCATTTAACACAATACAATCATCCCAACATATCTATGGATGAGGTTTCTACGGGCACTCTCCTAATGGTTGGATGGTTCTGTATTGTTGTGTGTTAGGTTCTCAGTCGCCAAAGGATCCTGTTCATCACGCCAGTTTGTGGTGAGGAAAGACTTTCACTTTTCACTTTTTAGCCCTTCAGCATTTACATCCCCTTGGTGACATACCTAGCTACACAAGCAAATATGTGTTTCTAAATGATTGGATGATCATGGAGGGGTAAGGTTACAAGGTAGGTAAAAACTTTTTTACAGCCCTTTAAATGGGTAGATTGAAAGGATGAACCTTTTAAAACAAGCTGGAAAAGTTTATTGAAGTCCAAGCAGCTATACAGTGGGGAAAATAAGTATTTCACCCCCTGCTGATTTTGTGAGTTTGCCCCCTTACAAAGAAAGGAATGGTCTATAATTTCATGGTAGGTTCATCTTAACAGTGAGAGACAGAATATGAAAAAAAATCCCAGAAAATTACATTATATGAATTTTAAACAATTATTTGTGTTTTATTGAGGAAAATAAGTATTTCACCCCCTAGCAAAACATGACTCAGTACTTGGTGGAGAAACCCTTGTTGGCAAGCACAGCGGTCAGACGTTTCTTGTAGTTGGTCACCAAGTTTGCGCAGATCCCAGGAGGGATTTTGGCCCACTCCTCTTTGCAGATCCTCTCTAAATCCTTAGAAATCCATTTTCAGTGTCCTGGCTGAGGGAAGGAGGTTCTCACCCAAGATTTCCCGGTACATGGCCCCATTCATCCTCCCCTCGATCCGGTGAAGTCGTCCTGTGCCCTTAGCAGAGAAACAGCCCCAAAGCATAATGTTTCCACCGCCATGCTTGACGGTGGGGATGGTGTTCTTGGGGTCCAAGGCAGCTTTTTTCTTCCTCCAAACACGGCGAGTCGAGTTGATGCCAAAGAGCTAGATTTTAGTCTCATCTGACCACAGCACTTTCTCCCAAGCCTCCTCTGAATCATCCAGGTGCTCATTGGCAAACTTCAGACGGGCCTGTACATGTGCCTTCTTGAGCAGGGGGACCTTGCGGGCACTACAGGATTTCAATCCATTACGGCGTAGTGTGTTACCAATGGTCATCTTGATGACTGTGGTCCCAGCTGCCTTGAGATCATCAACAAGCTCCAGCCGTGTAGTTCTGGGTTGTTCCCTCACCTTTCTCATGATCAGGTTCACTCCACGAGGTGAGATCTTGCGTGGAGCCCCAGACCGAGGGAGATTGATGGTCAAATGGTGTTTCTTCCATTTTCTAATTATCGCACCAACAGTTGACTCCTTCTCACCAAGCTGCTTGCCAATGGTCTTGTAGCCCATTCCAGTCTTGTGCAGGTCTACAATTTTGTCCCTGATGTCCTTAGACAATTCTTTGGTCTTGCCCATTGTGGAGAGGTTGGAATCTGATTCATTGATTGATTCTGTGGACAGTTGTCTTTTATACAGGTAACGAGTACTTAATTAGGAGTACTAATTAAGTAAGAGGACTAATCTGTGTGCCTCCTGGTCACATAACCAGTCTGTGGGAGCCAGAATTCTTGCTGTTTTGCTAGGGGGTGAAATACTTATTTTCCTCAATAAAACACAAATAAATGTTTAAAATTCATATAATGTGATTTTCTGGGATTAAAAAAAAAATATTCTGTCTCTCACTGTTAAGATGAACCTACCATGAAATTTATAGACCGACCGTTCCGTTCCTTTCTTTGTAAGGGGGCAAACTCACAAAATCAGCAGGGGGTGAAATACTTATTTTCCCCACTGTATCTTAATGCTTGCACCTCTAATTACTTCAGTTAGTAAATGTCCATACACATACCTCATGCACACAAATAGATGTGAAGATGGAAGTTTTTGTATAGGTTTGGTGAAATGTACTTTCTAGAAGCTGAAATTACATCAAATTTGGCCTGTTCTGCAGTTTTGGCCAATGCAGTCATGTGTGTGTAAAATATACCACATTGTCACACAGAAGAACAAGTTGCCAAAACTAAACAAAATATGAAACCAAACAAAATGTAAAGAGAAAGAAAAATCAACTCAAGGACGAAATGCACTTGATGGTAATGATGTAAACACTACTTTTACTTTGCTCTCCACCAATTTTTTAAATCTCCACTGTCTCCTGGTGTAATGAAACATCCCTTTGGGCTGAATGGGGGGGTATAGGTGGCATCAGTAGGTGGCATCGACAGCATTGATATTGCTATCCATCTGGTGTCGGAATGAGAGGCGGGCTTTGTGGGAGAAGTACACCTGCGCCCCCCCCAGGCTGCCCCCACCTTCGCCCTCGCTGCCCCAGGACGCTGTGGAAGAGAGGCGCGGCTGCACCTCCACTGAGGGTGCTGGGGGACAGGCGGGGTGATGGGGGAAAAACAAGGAACCAAAATTAATTTCCATAACCGCAGTATGTAACAGCAGGTTACAGCATGAATTATCTTGGTATTAGTTTCCTTTAAAAGGTTATGTTACTTTACATAATATTTGAATAAAAAAGGTTACAAGCCTGTTTTATAAGTATTATGTGGGTTCTTATCTAGCGTTGTCTCTTGTAAACATAGCAGACCCTCAAGGTCAGATGTTACCCCTGTCTGTCCTTCACAATCGCCACCCCCCCTTATTTGCCACAGACTGCAGTTATCCTACCTTCCTCCTGGAGGCTCTGCCTGCTCTTACCCCTCTCTTTACAGCGCCTGTACCAAGGAAAACACTGCAGAACCTTCACACCCATGGGGGCAGGGCGGCTGCAGAGAGATAAACAGAGAGAAGAATAAAGAACAAGTAACAGAGGAGAGGAATGAAAGGTGGGAAGAAACACAGAGTGGAGAAAGATCAGAGATGGAGGATGGGAATGAAGGAAGACCAGAGGACTGGAGGGAGGGATGAGGCTGGAATATCAGAGAAGAATGAAGAGAAGGTTCATTGTTAATGTTAATATAGGAGGAAAGATAGAGTAAAGCACAGATGGCACATTGCACAATTCTGTAAAGATATAACAGAAAGTTAATAGAAGCTATAATAATAATAATAAAGCTTTATTTATATAGCACCTTTCATACAGAGAATGCAGCTCAAAGTGCTTTAAAATTTCAGCACAGTACAAAGAATAAAATAAACATGATAAAATAAACAAGGAGAAAAAAAACATGATAATGAAATAGTGAAATATATAAACCACACAGTCCAAGGACACAAAAGGTAAGGAAGATATAATAAAAGATGATGCAATAATTAAAAAGAATAAAATGTATATTAGCAGAATAAAATCAATAAAAATAAAATCTGTTAAAATATTAAAGCAAGCATGTATTTCCTATGTGTTCAACTTCCAAAACCTTCAACATTTAAAAACGTCTCCTACTTACTGCTAATTAAACGCTAGATTAAAAAGGTATGTTTTCAGTTGTGGTTTAAAAATATCCACTGAGCCCAACTCTCTAATATTTTTTGGTATGGTATTCCACAGTTTAGGTGCATAATGTACAAAGGCAGCTTCCCCAATTTTATTTGATGGGACTTTTGGAATGCTTAAGAGGCCTGCCATAGAGGACCTAAGGGCTCGTGAAGGGACATAACACAACAGGGAATCAGTAATATATAAAGGTGCTAGACCATTTAAGGCTTTATATACAAGTAAAATAACTTTAAAATCAATCCTAAAAGATACAGGGAGCCAGTGCAGCGTAGCTAAAACGGGTAATATGTTCTCTTTTCCTTGTTTTCGTTAAAAGTCTAGCTGCAGAGTTCTGAATTAGCTGTAATTTTTCAATTTACTCTTTTGGAAGACCAGTAAAAAGAGCATTACAGTAATCCAGCCTACTCTAAATAAAAGCATGGATTAACTTCTCAGCATCCTGTTGAGTTAGAAACAATCGTACTTTGGCTATATTTCTTAAATGGAAGAATGATGTTTTGATCACTTTATTTTTGTGGGTTTTAAAACTTAAATCAGAATCAAAAATTACACCTAAACTTGTTACTTCCGTTTTATTCTGATAAGCCAAGTTTCCTAACCTATTGTAAAGTGCATCCCTTTTAGCTTTGGGGCCAACTAGGAGTATTTCTGTCTTACCTTCGTTTTAATTTGTAAAAAAATGTAGAAGGGGTAGAGCGGGGGGAAAAAATGGAAGAAGAAAAACAGCTTTTTCCTTTCTGTGACTTCGTACCATTCAGCTGTGCCATTTTGCTAAACTTTTACAAAGATCTTTACCTTACTTGCTTGTCCGATTTTCTTGTGCATCTATTTTTTCTTATGTACATTTTTATAGCTAGGGAAGCGTAGAGTAGGAGGAGCAGTCTGCGGAAGAATGTGTCCATGTTGATTCGCACGGGAGTGAGTTTAGAACCTATCCTCTCTGGTGTTAGGGCTTAGTCAGATTGTTTTATAGATTTTTAGTATATCCGTCTGATGTAATGTGAGTATGTCCATTATCAGTCGTCTGTCTTAAATAAATCCTGTATTTTTTTAAAGAATCGTGACTCAAAAGAATATTTGTTGTCGCGTCCCATCTTGGTTCACCATCTATTGAAGTGCGGGCAGTTTTTATGGGTTCGTAACACAATCTTTAATCTTTTTTGTTTGTTCATTTTTTAATGGAGCAACTCATTAGCTGAACCTATGTCTGAATTCTGACTGGGCTGTTGGTTGAGTAACAAGTTTGCTTTGGATTAATTGTCCAAACACTCTATACCCTGTTTTTAATTCCTTTCATGGCAGAGTCAGATAAACCCCTGTTGGGCGACAATGAGTTCCTTTTAGTATGGATCTGTTTCCTTAGTAAAGCCACAAGATTGCAGTTACATAGCACAAAGACCATTCCATGTTTTAACAGCAGCAGAAATTCTCAGCACAAGGAGTGGGATGTTGACTTGTTACCTGTCTCCCATTTTTCCACTTAGGCTTAAGGTTCCTTCTTGCCTCAGAGAACACCTGGATTCTCACTGACCGAGCTGAAGTTGAACTGCACACTTTGTTATTTAATTTCAGTTCAGAGCCAGGGCTGTGATTTATCCTCTTCATATGGGGGATTTATATGACTTAACACAGCATTAACTACAATTGCCTCAAATCAAGAGTGTGAACACTTTCCTTTTTAACTTAAAAATTCAAGTATGAAAGGTCTGCTGTGACCCCCCCCCCACACACACACTCACAAACACACCCTCTCTCTCACACACACACACACACACACACACACACACACACACACACACACAGAGCTATTAGGTGGCCAGGACAGCAGTGAGGAATTTCAGGCCTTGGTCCGTAATGCCAACCACTATGCTGAGATCTTTGGCACCTTACAGTGTCACATAGTCAGTGTCCGGGCCAAAAATGCAAACACAAAAGAAACAAAAGCCTGCAACTCCACCGCAGACAGAAATCTGTGGTGTTTGTATTTCTCGTTTTTTTTATGTCTGTTTCCATGATAAATCCATTTGAGAGTGCCAGGCACACTCAAAAATAAAATAAATAAATACATTATTTAAAATAAATAAATAAATCAGTGCACAAATGTACATACACTTTATCTATGTATATGCATGTACACTATATGGCCAAAAGTCAGTGGACACCCCTACTAATTATTGAGTTCTCAGGGTTTGGGATAGGCCCCTTAGTTCCAGTGAAGGGTATTCTTAATGCTACAGGATACGAAGACATCTTAGCCAATTGGGCGCTTCCAACTTTGTGGCAACAGTTTGGGGAAGGCCCTTTGCTGTTCCAGCATGACTGTGCCCCTGTGCACAAAGCGAGGTCCATAAAGACATGGTTAGATGAGTTTGGTGTGGAGGAACTCGATTGGCCTGCACAGAGCCCTGACCTCAACCCCATTGAACACCTTTGGGAGGAATTACACTTTGTTGTACGTCGCTTTGGATAAGAGCGTCTGCCAAATGCCTGTAATGTAATGTAATGTAATGAATTAGAACGCCGATTGCGAGCTAGGCCTTCTCGTCCAACATCAGTGCCTGACCTCACAGATGCTCTTTTGGCTGAATGGGCACAAATTCCCACAAACACACTCCAAAATCTTGTGGAAAGCCTTCCCAGAAGAGTGGCAGCTGTCATTGGGTGGGGTCCAACTCCATATTAATGCCCATGGTTTTAGAATGGGATGTCCAACAAGCTCATATAGGTGTGATGGTAAGGTGTCCACTGACTTTTGGCCATATAGTGTATGTACATATATATATCAGAGGAGGCTCATCTATAGAACACGGGAGGACAGTCCTCCCCAAAAATTCTAGAAAAAATCCAATAAATCTAAATCTAAAATCTAAATCAAATCCATTTCTAAGCATCTCAGATACATAAAACCCCTAGAGCTATTCTTAAAGTCTCAACAGCGCCCTCTAGTGCAATGGAAAAATGTCCTCTTCGTCCTCCCTAAGCCTTCATAAACCACCTTTCAAATGATTTTTTTTCCCACATTTTCTCCTCTCCTATCTTTTACATGACTGTTAGGGAAGACGTCCTCCGTAAGGCCAATAGACCAATCAGCCATTGGAATAAAATAATGACATACTGTACATCCAGTTAAAGTAGAGAGGGAAGGGATTGATCAAGGTTATCGTGCACAAGCTATGATATTTAATTGTAGACATGTAGGAGATTTTGTGAAAGACACAGAGAGAGAGAAAGAGAGAGAGAGAGAGATTAGCTTTTTTATTAAATTACAAATAGTTGTGCAAATTAGATTTTTTTAAATTGAGGGTAGTAGGGCATTAAGAAGAGGTCGTAGTAATTATTTGTATTATTCATTGTTGAAGATCTTGGCAAGAGAACAACATTTGGCAAACGTTAGCTTATTTACTACCAAGCGAACTAACAAACTAATCAAACGGGTGGGAGAGGAGGAGAGCAGATGAGTGCTAGCTAATTATCAATGGCCAGAATGGTAAACGTGGAAAAGGACGTGGTGAGGTTTTTATTGCAAACTCCATTCCACTCATTGGAATACAGAGAGAAGACGAGGATTAAAACGGAAGACCACTTCCTAAAATTACGTTCACTAAGAGAAACGAGAAGGTAGGAGTGTTCAATACTTCTTGTTATGATAAGTAGCCTACACTTGGCTAACTGGGAGCCTCACTACCAATCGTTTGTATTGCTGGCCCTGTCTTCTCATGGGAAAATCACTGACATGGACTGTCCAGGGGTTTGGAGACATTAAGAATTTGGATCGGGCAACCAAATGTCATGACAAATGCAAGGACCACATCGGTGCTAATGTTCGCTACAAACTGCTTGGAAGGATGGCAATCGAGCAAGTCCTCGACGAGGGTCTGCGTCTGCAAACTGCACAACAAAATGAGAAGGTGAGGAGAAATAGAGATGCTCTTAAACGTTTGATTGATACTACAGCCTTTCTAGGCATGCAAGAGCTAGCTTTCCAGGGGCATGATGAGAGGGAAGGGCAACTACAGAGAGCTGGCTGACGTAATTGCATGGTATGACCCTTTACTAGCGGAGCATTTACAAAACGTCAAATGTGTTCACCAGTATGTCGAAAAATATCCAAAATGATTAAATTTCTGCAATAGTCACCACTATCAAAAGTAAAATAAAATAAGAGGTAGATGCTATGCCCTTCTTTTCTTGGCAGATTGACGAGACTATGGCTTTGCTTTATGGGATTGCTGTCGTCATTCGTGCAGAGAGTTTGAGCGGATTGTTTGTTGCTGTTTCGGTCATTGTGATTATTGGGATTGTGTTTTGTATTGTTGATTGTGTTTTGGCGTTTGTCATCGGAAAGGGTCAATGGTTATCTTAAGGTTAACTTTTGTTGCCGTTAGGGGACAGAGATCGAATTTTCCATCCCCCCCGTCTAGCTTCGGCAAGCTTGTTAAAAAGCTAACCGATTCACAAATTCGGCACTACACCCAGCCGTCGTGAGGTTTTTTGTGTTTTTTTGACCTCTCAGGAGCAAATCCAAGAGCAGGGGAATATTCAATAGCTAACTACGTTTTGTTTGTTTAATTTTAAGAGTTTAACTTTAAGCGTTGAGATGTGGCTGCTGCTAGCTTGCTCCCTACATGCAGGCAGACTGAACGTTTTCTGTTTTCTATGTATAAAACATAAATAGTTCCAATTAGCTAATTAAAAAATTATAAAATCCTAAATTCACAGTCGTCAGCAGGACGATCACTTGGAAATCGAAGGTCGTCGTCCTTAATTTTTAGTCGTCTGAGGCGGAAGGACAACTGCTAATCTGGGACCCTGGCCAATGATTTATACAGAGGACAGTAGTAGTCTACAATTTTTAATTGGGAACAATTTATGCTCACCGGACAAGTTCAGGGTGGAAGCATGCTGTATGAATCTACAGCATATACAGGTAACTGCCCAAATTAAATAAATGAATAGGTTCTGGCTCTGTTAGGGTCTGGGGTGCATTTTTCTGGCATGGTTTAGGTCCGCTCTACCTCTTAAAGGGCAAAGTAAACACCAATAAATACAAAGCTATTCAGTGATCACCTTCATCCTCCTCTGATGGGAGTTGTCTCTTCCAGGATGACAATGTCCCCATCCACAGGGCACAAGTGCTCACTGAATGATGTGATGAGTATGAAAACGATACAAACCATATGCCATAGCCAAATTACAACCCAATTGAACATTTATGGGAGATTCTGGAGCTAATATAACTCCAATAGAGTTTTAGAATCTATACCAAGGTGCACTGAAGCTGTTCTGGTAGCTCATGGTGGCGTAACATCATATTAAGACACTTTATCTTGGTGTTTCCTTTATTTTGCCAGTTACCTGTACCTTTTCACTGAAATTGCGTTTTATAAAATGGACTGAGATAATCTGTTATTAGAGGAGTCGAAAGTGGATCAATCTGTACTTGCAAGCGAGTAGGGAAATCCTCGACGTTTAATGCTCTCTTGGCTGGGGTGACAAGGAAGGGCTCTCCCTCGGGAAAATAATATGACATTGTATTTTTAACACAATACCACAATCTATTAAATTATGTTGAGGTTGAAGCCCACACTTGATTTGCTACATTCATGTTTATTCATCACTTCTCGAATATCACATTTATTCTTGCATCTGAGATCGCACCCCCACCTCCGTCATAGAAGAACTGTTTACTATAATTAGTGCCCAATCGGTCGCACCCATTCCATGAATTTAAACTCCGAAACCTCCTTTCGCAGCAAACTTCAGCCACTCTCCCTCCCCGACAACCATCTAGCAGGTACCCCTCAATTCAGAAGTGTTCCATTTTATTTAACAAATTAATTTGCTTTAATGTTTCACTCTATGCGTCTCATGAGTGAAACGTATACAGTAATTGCAATCCTGTTGTATGTATTGCAGTGCATACGAAAGTCGATTTCTGTTTATACTGTGCCATACTGTATGGGAACGATGAACGATTTACGTGTTTAAAAGTCTTTAAAATATTTTAATTATTTTTGAAAGTGCTATAAAACCGACCTGTTCCAGAAGACGGCAGACGAAGATGAATGTCGTTATGTCTTGCAAATTTCGTCCTTATTCAAACGGTGTGTCACTCCCGTTGTTGTCACTCAACTGTTGTCTAAGCTTTCTTACGTTTGCTTCTCTGTGGCTGCAGGTTGGCAGGTTTGAAAAGCGTCCTTATGGATAACTGCCAAAGTCGGTCCCCTCCCTGGCTATCGCGGTTGCAGCGGTATGCGGGCGAATACGATAGTGCAGTATGAGAAGTGGCAACATGGAAAGATTGTCCTGGCGCATGGAGCGCTTTAGCTTTAAATAGCTAATTTCTGGACCGAGCCACGCCCATTCTGTCTCCATCTCCCTCCCTCTCTATCTCTGTCCTCAACTCCTGGCAAATTACCACAAGAGAAGAAAAATGAATGACTCTTGTTTTGTTGTACAGTATTGCGTAATTTCATGTTCTAAAAGTTACAATACCCAATGTAATGTTTTAAACTGCAGGGGTCTAAATCATAACAGGGATTAGAATCTTTATTGATTTAGAATCTTTATGTAATCTTTAAATTCATGGAAAGTGACTCACATATGCTTCAGTCGAGAGTGGCGTAAAAATCTCAAAAGAATGAACACAAAATCTTAAATGATGCTCTTGGTCCTTGATGTACGTATCTCCCCCCACTTGAATCTAATTTGTACTTTCTGAGAGAGATATACTTTTCTAGCAATAGGGCTCCATATTATATATACCTCAGTGAATGGAGCATACGTAAGGCCCTTGAACATATTCTCTCAGTGTTCCTCCAGTGTTGCAGTGTTACTGTATTATAGCGTTACAGTGTTGCAGTGTTACAGTGTTATAGTGTTGATCTATCCACATGCTGTTGTTGATACTTCTACAGTTATGTCCATTTTCCTGTGAGCCGTGAGCATCCAAATGGCAAATATAATGGGAATTAATTGTCAAATAATTCCCGAAGACAAACTACACACCAAATTCACTCAGACTAACTTCTGTCTTTTATGGCCATGCATTAACAGTAGGAAAATTAAATAAAGATGAATATTGATTTGGCAGGTTTACATTTTTTGAATGCAAACTAGTGGAACTACTTTTTTGAAGCCAACAAAACTTATTACTCACTGTGTGTACTTCTACAGCGACTGAGATGCTGTGTGTAGTTACAGCTGTCAACAGAACAGCATGCATAGTGAAGTGCACTGCTAGCCAGGGGCCAAACACACCTTTTTTGATAGTGAGAGAAAGTGAGCCAGATGGAATTGTGGAAGGCCTCGGTCTTGGCAGGGGAATCGGGGTGATTAATGGCCATGCCTACTAGCAGTGCAGCCTGCGCACACACTTGTGTGACATTTTCTTTATGTATCAGTGTGCTTAAATTTGCTCTGCTTTCTCAGAAGGTGACTGGAATACGGGAGCAGAAAGCTCAAGAGAGAGAACTGAAAACAACAGCAACTGAAAAGTTATGCAACGTCTTTGTCTGGAAGTTTAGTATTTGCCCAAATACTTTTTTATTTAGTTTATTACTTTGGTTATTTATCAAATAAAATACCGGTCTGGAGACAGTTCAGCACCAAGGAATAAGACTGAAGACGACTGAAGACCTGATTATAGTTGCCAGCAAAACAGCATGTGTCTGCTAGTGAAGCAGCAATTGTTGTTGGCAGCAAGCAAGGAAACCAAAATTAACTTTTTGATAGTGAGAGAATACTATTTTGAGTGAAAGACTAATATTTTTTTGCCTATAGTTCAGCACCAGACCTACCAACTACTGTCATATCTAGCTAGCTATATAACTAAGTTTATGTAATAATCATGAAGTGTAAGTTGAATAAAAATAGAGATAATAGAATGAGCTAGCTAGTGCCATTTGACATTATATAGCAAGCTAGCAACACATCCAAACAGTGTGTGTTCAATAATATTACACAACAGTAAACATTACAAAACATTATAGCATTTCTTACTTGTTACCTGCAGACAGTGGCATCATTTCAGCAAAAACTGAAGTTGATATTACCTTTCAAACTGGGAATCCAAACTTTAATTTTTTTTTTTTTTTTTCGAATCGAACCCCGGTTGCTGTGGCCAGTGTCAGACGTTGAAACCACTAGACCACGCGGTGGTTTATTTAGGCATGTTTTAAAAAAAGACTATGAAGCAAAGGTATGGCAATGGCCATACCCATACCCAATGGCCATACCTTGCCATACCCAATTGACACCCGTGCCTGTAGATCAGAGGGAGGCTGGTTTACCTGGAAGGGTATAATTTAGCATGACAACAAAACAGAGCACTTTTTGCTTCTGCAGGAGTCAAATCATGTAAATAATATTCTGAGGCACGTTGTGGATTGCACGCAAAGCCCCTCTGACTGCCAGGTTTGAGTTCCACGTCTAAGAAACCTCATTTGACCTGATTTGAGTCACACTGTATGTGGAACCAGTCAGCTCAGACTGAAAACAACATCTGGCCGTCTTGTGAACCAAGGGAGGCCCTGTACCTTTAACTACTATGTTCTGATGAAATAAATTAAAGAAAATAATATAAAACACGAAAAAGCTATAATAATTTAAGTATACTCAGTGATAATACAAGTTATGTTGGATATCTCATCCTTTGAAAGTTATATGCAACACAACTCTGTATTTTTCAAACTGTATTGATAATAAAATGGCCAATGAGAACTGTGACAGTGATAAGAAAGATGCATTAACCCTCTGTGACCCATCTGCCACCAAGCAGCAGTATCAGTCACATGACCTACAAAGGATAGCCATAAACTGCAGACAGACTTGGATAATATTCCCTCCTTCAATATATGCATATGTATTCATATCTTAATATCACAACATAACTTCAATCTGACTGCACAGTAGTGAGAAAAGGCTTCCCCTTAGACCTAGACTTCGAAGGTCAGTTCTTGGAGATCCCCCTGATTGTTCCTAACAGAAGTCACCATGCTGTGTCATGCAGGGTTTAAAAATGGAGGCACACCCCCTCACCTTTCTCTCTACTCCTCACACCCACGAATATCCCCCTCCACTCTGACTCCCAGTGCCACAGGATCTGCTCTGTGGGTTCTGGCCTATATGTCATGGAGAATATCAGTAATGTAGGGCCTTCCCGAACCAGTCTTTGCCATTTACATTTACATTTAAACATTTAGCAGACACTCTTATCCAGAGCGACTTACACACTTTACATTTCTTTACATACAATCCATTTATACAGCTAGATATTTTACTGAAGCAATTCAGGTTAAGTACATTGCTCAAGGGTACAACAGCAGTGCCCCACCTGGGAATTGAGCAACCTCTGAGTTACAAGCCCAGCTCCCTAACCATTACACTACACTGCCAGCCCAAGTCTGGACATTGCCAAGTCTGGACCAAACACAAACAGAACTAGTGCATGGTCCAGCCTCCGAGACAGCCCAAATCGACAATTTGGGTTTGAGCATAAGTTTGTGCTCTCTATTGGACTCAGTTTCTGAGTCTCTTGTGGGTTGGCTTTTGCCTGGATTTGGACCCTCACCATCTCACAGTTTAGGGTCCTGGCTTGCTGGCAAGCTGGCTTGACATGTCCGCGACAGTTCCACCCTCCCACTTCTTAGTGCAGCAGGCTGGATCGTGTTGTCCTGGTGTTGCGTCTGGAGTTGGATTCTGGGTGGATTTTCTTGCTCTCCCTACTGGCAATGAGGTGTTCATCCTGTCTGATTTCATGCTACCTGTCATCTCTTTGACCACTGTTCCTTAACCCATTCTCTATTGCCTTAATTTGGGCCAGCGGAGCCCAGAAATCCTGTTCTATTTGCTAGTGATTAATCTCCACTCAACTGTCTGCCTGGTCTCTGTCCAAGTACATGTCCTCCTTCACACTTCTATGTCCTGTGTCCTGTGTCTCATCTCTTTTCCCTCTTCCTTTATTTCTCTCTCTCTCTCCCCCTTCTCTCTCCCTCATTTCTTTCATGGACTCTGTACTAGTTAGCAAAATATTGGTCAATATTGGATCTCCTGGAGGTTACTGTGTAAATTATCTCTTAATCAGGAAGCAGTAACCCATGTGTTAAAAATTACTGAACCATTGATGCTGCTTGTGCAACAATTAATATTGATACACAAGCGTGTTTTGTTGTTCACAGGCCCTTGTCACTGTAGTGTGATGTACACGTGTTGATCTTTGATCACTTTTGAATGATATTACTGTAAAATGTTTATTATCCAAATACACACCCTTATTCAAGGTGGCCTACGATGCTTACCATTTATACACTATTTAGCTGTATTCAGCTTAACAGCCTCCCTCAAGGACACAACAGCACTACTTCACCCAATAACTGGACCATCTGCTCCCCTCCCTCACTTCCCCCTCTGCCTTCACAATGCATCACACATAGAAACATGGAGTTTGTGAACTTGTAGTCTCCCACCCCTTAGATCCCAAGTTATTTTGTACATACTCCATATACACATCTTTGTTAGGCCTTATCTTATGTCTGACCTGTCATGTACACATCTTGGAGTCTAAGGGGAGCATTGTAATGAAATATAAAAGACATTGCGTGAATATGAACCTTTGGCTCTTTTGAGTCTATGTCAGTGGTCCTAGATCGGTGGCGCGAGATCAGTGTTCTCACTGCAATTCAATTCTGGTTAAAGTAAATTCAAAGACATAAATATTCTAAAAATCTACACACAATATTAAAAATATATCATTAACACAATCAAAAGGATAACAAATGATATTAGTGTATTCTTGCTTTTAATTAATTTAGGGACACGAGTCAGCCTTGTTGTTCAGACTGTTAGAATTCACCCACTCAGTGTCTCTCAGGGTAGGGATATGTAGAATCCTGTAAGATTCCACCCGAACACACCAAATGGCGGACGTGTCCGAGTGTGGAGGTATAGCGTGTAGCCTTACCTTAGTGTTACCGGAATGGGATTAAATGGATGTTTAATTAACTCCAACTCTATCTGACTCCATGTATGTTAGCTTTTCTCTCTGTTAACTCTTACTTCTAGACTCATATAAGCAAATGAGAGACTGTAGTCTCTCGTCTCGCGTAGTGTGGCGCTATACGTGTTGCTATCTCTATATGAGATGCAGACATGCCTTTGGCCTGTGTAAAGCCTAGCAAGGATACAGTTGCGTATCTTGCAATGGCACTAATGTATAGGCGAGTGACTACGGAGTGCAACGTTCTATGTTAACGTGTGTTAACCTTAATCGTAAAACCACAGCGTGTAACTGCAGTCTAGATTAATGAGAGATGCTTTGGTATGAAAATGTTTATTAACCGGACTTGCATAAAAACATCAAACAGAATTTGTAACGTAAGAATACAAAAACGGCTATACGCCAAGTTGCGCAGGAGGTCGTAGGACGAATCTCCGCGATTCATGCCACTTTTCCTTCTATATACCCACACATCAAAAGAAACCATCAAACACCAAATAAAGACATAATCACTGAAAAACGGAACCACTCCCTGCTGTCTCTGTATGCGCATCACACTGCCAGTCCCACAGACGGCCGCTGACTGCAGATCATTTGCATTTGCACCGTTCACTTTTGAACGGTGTTCTGAGATCCTCAGTAAGCGCCACCCGCACCACTTCATCAATGACACCAACCCACTGCTCATTACATCAGCTCTCCAACAACACCAAACATGCTTATACTGTACATGTGAATGATGAAGTTTACAGTATAACACATTAAACTCAGTGATGTGGTCAAGTCTTGAGAACAGTCCCCACTGTGTCCTGTTTTGCTGACAGGATTAGTGTGGGGCCTGAGACGTCTGGGGCAAAACCATTGTTCTCACCCGTTGGCTCCCTGCTGGCAATACACACACAGTTCACACTCTTTGGGGTCACTTCAGGGCATAGTTCTGTGACCTGCCCTACAGTTTCCCCCCTCTGGTCCCCTGGAACACTGGGAGGTTCAGGGGCCCAAACGTCACAGAAGTGTTCAAAGCCGATCGCGATGAGATGCTTGCGGTAACAGCACTGGACGAGTGTGATGGTGAAGACGAGCATACTGGCGATGACGCACCCTCGGTATACCCAGTCCCACCATGTGTAGGTGTACTGAGCTGAGCGGGTGGAGGCGCTGGAATTTACACAATTTCCCTCGGTTATCAGTGACAATCGTGGGCTGGGGTGCCACACCTCCTTCTGTCAGCCACTGAGCGGCTGCAACAGGGTGCGCACCCTCTTCCGCTCGGCCTTGGTTTAGTTTCAACCTGGTCTCCATACTGGAGACCCATCTAACGATTGCGTCAAACGTATTAGCGGGTGGGCCTGCCCCGTGATTGAGTGCCTGTTGCACATGGTCGCCGGCATTGTTTTTTAACAGCTGAAGGAATAGGTCGGCATCCCTATCATCGTCTGTGACCCCCGAGTACTCCTTGAACGTGATCCAGAGGCGTTCTGCGTACTTCTCAGAAGGCTCATCTCTGGCCTGTTTGGTCTGCATGATTTTATCCCATGCAGTGCGCGGGGGTCCCCTTAGTTCTAATAAAGTTTGTTTAAGACGCTCGTATATCTCCGCGTCCGTCTCTCCACCGATGGGGTCGACAATGGTACCGCTTAATAGGGGCGCTGTGGCACGGTGCATTAACTCGGATGGAAGAGTGATTAGCACTATTTGCCAGACATCCCTACGTTCGAGTTTGAATGCGGCAGTTTGCAACATTAACCGGTTCCAATATGGTTCGAACGGGCCTTTGCGGGGCAACTCACCGACAATGTTTTTGTGAGAGGCGCACTCGCCGCATGTAAGAGGGCGACTGACAGTAGTTTCGTCGCCGTTAGCTGCTGTCATTGTTTTAAGAACGGCTATTCTCGCAGATTTCGAGGATCTTGTCCGGTTTGGGCTACGCTCCCGGATGCGGGGCGGCGGCACCGGACTGGAATTGCTATCGCTAGGAACCCTGGCCCCGCCTCTGCCAGCAGGGTCCAGGACAACGGAGGGGGTCCTGTTAGCTGTAGCACACAGGACCTCATCGTCGCTCTCGCTCTGCCTCCCAGACGTAGTCAAACACGAAAATGTTTGTCGTATGGCAGCTACAGGGAAACCTGCGCTACCGCAGCACTCCTCCAACTGTGACATGTACTTTCGGCTCTGACGCAGTTGTTCTTGCAGATCTCTAATAGTGTTCTCATTGTCTTTCAGTGCCTTTAAATCATTTTTGTGTAGCAAGTAAGCTACAGCCAAGGTTAATTTGCGATATTTCCTCTTGTGCTCTTTCTTACGGCCAATGGTGTTATACCAATTGAGGATATCGTCATTGTTAGCGGTTAAGTCTAGGCCTTTAACACGAATGCGGTTAATGAGTGTTTCTTTAACGTCTCGGAGCCATGAATCCGTTAGAAGGTGAACTACACTCACGCTACAATTTCCCTGCGCTTCCATGTTGTTTCCCGTGAGGGGATATGAATCTCAAAGTTTTGGGTTTCTACGGTCCCCAAACTATCGTGGATATTTCGATCCGTTCTACACGATGTGTGTATATTTAAGGTGCACTTTCTCTCCCTAACAATTTCCTGAGAAAGAACACAAAGTACTTACCTCAAAAGAGACCAGGTCCAGAATGTGGCAAGCAGCATTCCTGATCCGGAACACAGGTGACTATTTATCACGTCGGGGTCACCAACTGCAGAATCCGGACTTGCATAAAAACATCAAACAGAATTTGTAACGTAAGAATACAAAAACGGCTATACGCCAAGTTGCGCAGGAGGTCGTAGTACGAATCTCCGCGATTTATGCCACTTTTCCTTCTATATACCCACACATCAAAAGAAACCATCAAACACCAAATAAGGACATAATCACTGAAAAACGGAACCACTCCCTGCTGTCTCTGTATGCGCATCACACTGCCAGTCCCACAGACGGCCGCTGACTGCAGATCATTTGCATTTGCACCGTTCACTTTTGAACAGTGTTCTGAGATCCTCAGTAAGCGCCACCGGCACCACTTCATCAATGACACCAACCCACTGCTCATTACATCAGCTCTCCAACAACACCAAACATGCTTATACTGTACATGTGAATGATGAAGTTTACAGTATAACACATTAAACTCAGTGATGTGGTCAAGTCTTGAGAACAGTCCCTACTGTGTCCTGTTTTGCTGACAGGATTAGTGTGGGGCCTGAGACGTCTGGGGCAAAACCATTGTTCTCACCCGTTGGCTCCCTGCTGGCAATACACACACAGTTCACACTCTTTGGGGTCACTTCAGGGCATAGTTCTGTGACCTGCCCTACAGATATATCAATTATTTTCAATTATTTCTTATTACTCTCTCTCTCTCTCTGTATCTGGGTAAAGGACAGCTGGTCTAATGCAAACTGGGGCATTGTCAATGTAATCTCACCAGAATGTTGATCATTAACTCTCCTATGTGGGACTTTGATAGGGGGTTGAGCCCTCGATGTGCTCACTGCAGTGACTGTGAGTTACACTCCCTTACCCTTTTACAGAGGAAGTACCAATGCATAGTAGATTGGTGTCTGAAATGTAAGATGATTAAATATATTAAATACAAAGATACTATATATTTTGCATAACTATTATCTATGATTTCAGAATTATTCCTTGTTCAATAATCCTTTCTCTCTTCTATAGTCAAATGTTTTAGAAATGTCTGTCTTTTATTTTGTCCTTTAAAAATATCCTCACCAGGGGAATGGACTTCCAGGATGAATTGATTAATTGTGAATTGTAGGTCTTTGAAAGGACAGCATGTGTTTTCCTAGGATTCAAATGATTTACAATTCAAATGGCTCAAACCATATATGTCTCCTAAGCCTATGACTGTTTGACTCACAGAGACCTGATAATGCCATCGTGATCTTATCATATATAAATGCACATCTTGTAAGTCGTTCTGGATAAGAGCATCTGCTAAATGCCAAAATGTTAAATGTAATGCCCGTACAAGTTCACTGAGGGAGGGGGGAGGGTGGTCGGCATGAACTCGCTGTAAAGCGCATAAAGGGTGTCTCCAGAAAGGGGGTCGGTGAGGCAGATCATTGGCTTCCAAACTGGGGAGAAAAATGGGGAAAAATCTGAAACAAAATGTTTTTTTTTTTTTTTAAGTTCACTACATGTTCCTCAAGACAGAAGTCACACATGCTGCATCATGCTGCTACATCACAAAGACTCATAATTAAAACAATTATTAATTCACAAAACAAAATGGTTTCTGTCTTTGGTTTTATTTATGGTTACACCATGGTGAGTCTAGCAGGACTTTGGACCAGGGCTTTGATGCAGTTATGCCTCACACCTCTAGAAGAACAACTGTTATGGTGTGATTATAACATAGCTAATGTGCCCATATATATAAAAATGTTGATTCTGTATTGGCTGCTGTTCTATGTTGCAGCTATACATCTGCACGGCCGCCATATTGGTACGGGCAAGATCCGCATCTAAACAAATGCATGTGTACTGAGAGATGTAAACTTCCCCTGATAAAATCTACTATAACTCGCCTAATTCTCAACCATTTTTCATGACATTTGGCTTGTTATAAACATTTATAATATGTTATAATAAAATAAACATTTCTGCATAACTTGATGTCATAGCTATTTGTAAAAACACCCTTTTAACTGTTATACAGGGCTATGTTACAGAGTTATGTCAGAGCTGATTATGTTTTTATTGTTTGAAGCTGCCGAGAAAGCAGTAGAGGGTGGTTGTTATAATCTTATTACGTTGTCAGGTTCTGCAGAAAATTGTTGAGGAAACTCAACGTTTATTACAAGCCAAATTTCACGGAAATTGGTTGAGAATTAGGCGAGTTACAGTAGATTATGTCAGGGGAAGTCTGCATCTTTCAATACACATGCATTTGTTTAGACGTGGATCTTGCCCTCGCCAATATAGCGGAAGCGCAGACACGTCTGAACAGCATCTATGTTTTTATATCTATAAATGTGCCCCCACTTACTATGGGAATGGGAGAGCTGTAGGCACCTCTGAACCAGACCAATCAGAGGGGCTAAATTGGAGCTGCAAGCCTATTGGTTCAGATTAATGGCCGCCATTGTGATGTCACTGAGTAACAAATCAAAGTGTTTTTCAAAGTACCTGACAGAGCTCTGTGAACCTTTGCTGTATTTCAGCTACTTAGTCAATGATTAGAGCTGAGGTCAGGTGACCTCGGCTCAGAATAGTATCACAATAAATGCAGCCAGGAAAATACAGAGAGAGGTTTGAAAAATATTAAAGAAAATAATATTTAATATATCATAAGCCATGATCTCAATCCTCTACAGAGGTCCTGATTGCCTTATCGGTAGAGGTACTCATCACTCGTACAGGCTAAATCCTATAGCCTAGACATCAATTGTTCAAGTCTGCACTATGTCAAAGGTTTATGAAGTAAACTAGTTTCTGATTGTGAAGTCTACATTTCTGGGACACACTTGACTTTGTCCTGCTGTGGCATGGTGGACTCAAGGCAGCACACATTCCTTGCATTACTGCTACATAAGTGCTCCCTAGATGGCCATTTGTTGTCAGTGAGATGTGCCTCTCCTCCAATCTGAACCTCTGTAGGATGCTGTGTGGTTTGTAGAATGGAAAATAGTAATTGGTGAATGTATCAGATGAGTGCAAGCATTCCTCCTCAGTACTCCCTGCAGCTGAACATTTTAATACCGGTTTTAATAAAGTGTTTAATAATGACGAGAACAGGTACTGAGAGAGACCAACCAAATTTTAATTTGGACCAAAAGTAAATATTAAGATCATTTGTCAATGATGCCTCTTTTTGGAGAATCGTTGATTGAGTTTTAGTGAAGCACACCTAACTAACTTTTTCCAATAAATATATTACATACTACACAGATATTGAGACACACACACACACCCACACACACACACATACATATATATTCCAGAATGAAAATACATGTATAACATGGACATATAGATAAGAAAAATATAGCAACAGAATGTGTTTGTGTAATCATTTCAAAAGACTCCAAATATCCATGTTTTCTTCTCATTACTGATAATTGATCAGGTTTATATTAATAATAGGTTGGTTGGGCATATAAGGACAGAGGAGCTGGTCCATACTGGTGCCTTATGTTGCCGCTGATCAATAAGTGTTGATTCACGTCCAGTTGTGAAATGGTTCATGTTAATTTTGGTGTCCTGTACACTCCTCCTATAACGGCACACAAAGAACCATGCTTGTGCCTTCCTCCCCAACACTCCACCTCCAGACCTAAACACCAGGTTCGGGCTCTGTGATTTTGATAAACGCTCAAGACAAACCGGTTCAAATCGCTCTCAACTGGTTTCTGTCTGCCACCACCACCCCCCCCCCCCTCTACCTTCCCTCCTTGGGCCCCACCACCACCACTCTCTCCTGGTGACTCACAAACTAATATTAACATTTGTTGTTTCTGAAGTCCACCCCCCGACTCTCACTCACACATGCACTAAAGTGAGAAGATTTTTAAATAAGACAGAACTGTATTGTAATTCAACAAGATGAATTGTGCCTTTATGGCTGTGTCTAAGCTTGCTCCTCCCAAAGGTTTAAATGATGTGTGTTCTATATATGCTGTGTTAATTGTCAGGTTTGTTGCTTTACATGCAAAATTTGAGACCGACAATAATGATCTAAAAGAGTAAATAAATAGAGTCATTTTTTACTTTTCAGTCATTGGTCAGTAGACCACTATCCTATCTTCCCTGGTGTAGACCTGCTTCGGACTGAGGACTATAGCCATATAATTCTAAATAGAGTTCTATGGTTGTGGTATTTCTTTGGACAGGAAGGCAAGGAAAGGGCAGGGTTGTGATGAGGAGAGGAGAGGGGTAAAGAAAAGGTTTGGAACTATAGCCCTCTTCTCTTTTTGCTTTTTGCCTTAGAGGAGCTGTTCTGCTGTGATGGGCTGGGATTTGTGGCCTGTTTAAGCTGACAAGCTGGTTTTTGGTCACTATCTGTGCTGTGTGTGCTGGTGGGGGACTGGTTGTGCAGGCTGGCTAGCACTGGTTTAGTTCCATTGTGCCTCTGTGCAGGTACATGGGGGGGTTACAAGGGACTGAATGGGAGCACTCTGGTGAGAGGGAGGGGGGGGTAGTGGTTGCCCTGATTCTGTTCTCCATAGTTCACAGTTCAATCTGCTTTCTGCCTTGACTTTGTATCTTTTCCTTCTCCTGAGAGGAACCAGAAAAGACCTTACTTCATTTCCCCTTACACCACCAGCTTCATCACTGCAGGTGTGTGTGATTGGGGGGGCTGTTTTCCTGCAGCTCTGTTTCTAGTCTTGGCAGCCAACCTCTCCAGTTTGGGCTGAAGTTTACATGGAATGCAGATTATCAGAAGGTCAGGCTATTTCCCTGGAGTCTCTTCGTTTATACCCTGACAGACATAAGAGAGTGTTTATATTGACATTAGGTAACAATAGACCTACACTGCAAGACCAAAGACCATTTAGACCACAACAGCTGCAGTGTTTACAGTTTCCACCAGGGGTGCCATAAACCTCTGACCCAGAGGGACACCCACCCCACTTTTCTGTGGATGTCGGATTCCAGCCACCAGTCTCACCCACCATTACAACCAACCAGCATTACAAAAGTGCAAATTCATATGATTATGAAGTGATATTTTCGCCAAAACACACTATGTAGGCAAGTAATATCATAAGAACATAAGAATACATAATAATGAGAACGGGCCGTTAAACCAATCTAGGCGTGTCATGTTTTAATCTAAGGAGCATCTAGTACTGCATCTAGCTGACTAGACTTGAATAGCCTCAGAAGTGTTTCTGCCTCAACTACCAGACCTGGCTAGCTGTCCCAGGCATTCTCTGTGTAAAGAAAAACGTCCTAATATCCATGCGGAATTTGTCTTTAACTAATTTTCCACCTGTGGCCTCTTGTTCTGCTGACCCCACTTAAAAAATATTTGGTAGTTCACTTTGTTAATCCCTTTTAGGAATTTACAAACCTCAATCAAATCCCCCCTAAGTCTCCATTTGCTAAGCTTAAATAGATGTAGTGCCTTAAGTCTGTCCTCATAATTTGTATCTTTCATACCAGGTACCAATTTAGTTGCCCTTCTTTGAACTTTTTCAAGAGCTTCTATATCTTTCTTGTAGTGTGGTGCCCAGAATTGCACACAGTACTCTAAGTGAGGTCTCACAAAGGCATTATATAACATTAATATAACCTCCTATGATTTATACTCAATACTTTTTGCTATGTATCCCAGCATCCTGTTGGCCCTTTTCACTGCTGTAGTACACTGTTTTGATGCAGATAGACATTTATCAACTACACTTGATAGTTCACTTTCAAACTCAACATAAACGCATTACATAAAATTTTGGTCACATCACATTGATGGAAGTGTTACTTTGTTTTGAGACAAAGCGATGTCGACAACAAGGTAAGATGTTGTGTTTTCATCCTGCAATGTCATGCAACCAACCAGTTGTGATGCGTTTGTGTTGATATCCATTAAATGATTAAATGGGGTGATCACCCTTTATCTGCTAACAATTTAATTTGCATGTGTGGAGGGCATCGGTTTCGGCAACATGGGAGTGGCAGGGCTGCCTTTGTTTTTCCATGTTGTGGAGGCCTTTGGAGCAGTGAGACTTTCCAGGGGCAGGTTTGGCACCAGGTGTGAGAGTGAACTGTTGCCCGGAAGGTTGCTCCAAAGGCCATAATTGATTTAATTATTATTTAATTGGTGTTAATTGGTAAGTGATTATTCACTTACCTGGTTGTGTGTGAGAATGTGAATTGTTTGGTGTGGAGTAATTGTGATTGGGTGAGTGAATGATAGATGGGTGATTGCCTCACGAGTCACACCTGAGCCAAGCAGAAAGTAAGCCTATTTAAGAGCAGGTGGGGCGAGTGGGAGATCAGTTAGTCTTTGTCTTGTCATTCATGTGTCTGTCTTGAGAGGTTGTTAGTTGTGTCATTTATGTGTGTATTGAGTGGTTAGTTGTCATTCATGTGTGTATTGAGTGGTTGGTTGTGGCATTCATGTGTGTGTATTCAGAGTTGTTGTCTTGTCATTCGTGTGCGCGTACACGCATGTCGTATAGTGTTGGTGTGGTGTCAGGTGTGACGTACTGTCGTGTGTGTTCCCCCGTAAGGGGGTTTTCGTGTCTGAGGAAGTGGAATCTATGTTGAGTTCTGTGTGCATTTGTCGAAAGTGACTGAGTAGAGTTCTGTGTGTGTGGGAAAGAGAGAGAGGGTGCACTAAGAGTGTCCGCCTTTCTCCCTCGGTGTGATCATGAAAGAGAGCGAGAGGGCGCCCTGAAATAGGGTCTGCCTCTCGCCCTCGGTGTGATTGGAAGAGAACTCGCACTCGGGCAGTGGAGAGTGTTTCTGGACAACGGCCCGAAAACTCTCACTGAAAGAGTGGAGAGTGTCTCGGGGCTGGTTGCCAGAGAACTCTCACTGTGAGGAGTGGCGAGGGTCTCTGTGTGTTTGGGGTAAAAGAGAACTCGGACTGAAAAGTTTGAGTGTCTCTGGGTGCATGGGTTTGGGAAGCACTTAAAATGTCACTGGATATGTGTGTGCCTGGGGAGGTTCTAGGGGAAGGTGAGGTGTCTTGAGATGGTCTGCAAGGTCTGCCCACAGGTCGGGTCCTCATGTTTTCCAGCATCATGCATCTTAAAGTTTTCTTCAAGGCAACTCTGCTCTACTCATAACCTTTTCACACACTGCTTTTCTCCTTCGGGCCTCTTCTTCTTCTTTGCGTAGATTTAATGGCACACTGGAACGCTTTTAAGCACATTGCTGCCACCCACAGGTCAGTTGGAATCACACTAAAAAGAAAGGACTCAGAATATACCCTAGCATGCAAGCCGGTGGTGTACAGGAATTTCACGACTATGACATTGACAAGTCAAGTATCCTTACTGGCCCCAAAGATGGTTTTTAATGAAAGGCTATAGAGAAGAAAATGTATTTCAGCCCCTAGTATATCAGCTCTGAAAACATCATTCAAACATCATTAAGCCAAAAACCTTGACAGACAGCTAACTGTGGGACACAAAACACAAAGCAGCCTTACCACTCCCTGATTCCCTGGACCCATCAGTATATACCTGGAGTGAAGAATTCCTTTCCTGTTGCATGTTTTTCAACTTTCCCACGAGAGTCCCCAGTCTGCACCGCCTCCAAGCTCCCAAATCCACTTGAGCATCAGGAGATGACCACAATCGTGCCAGAACACCGCAGTCAAGGTCAAACTCTTCTGCACATTTCTGCAACTGATTTAAAATACATACCCTTCATGATGAGCAGTAAACTCCCAGCAGTTATTAAGCAAATGAGACGCAAGGCACCAACTAACTGCTTCCTTGTACTTTTTGCCCAATAACACAATCCCAACTTAAGTCTCACATGTGAAGAGGCTCTTCACCCATTTCAACAAGCAAAGCCAGGATGGGCAGGTACTCTTCCCCTGTCCAGCCCTGTCCAGCCATTTATCTTACACAGCTGTGTGAGAGGACTAGCCAGGTAGGCAGGTGAAGAAAGGCATGCCATGGCTGCAGCCACACCTTTGGCATGTAACAGCCATTAACCAACGAGCCCCTGCTCATACCACAAACAATTCTGCATAGCATTAATGATATGTCATCAAATATGAAATCTAACAGCAGAGAATAAATTATAAGGAAAAATGTTATAAATACATTTCCAAATCTGGGCATCCATACTATGTTCCAATAGTCAATACATTGATATATACTGTACATCCAGTATATTTTGACATGACTCAACAATATATTACTCATTTATTAATAGAAATAGTATTATTAGTATTTAATAGTATGATTATATTATATACTTATTTTTCTAATTTGTTCCCATCTAGTCCCCAATGTTTTCTCACAACATTTCTGTGTGACATTACATTGTTGTAATAATATTGTTTTTTGAAATTATGAAATGCATGTGCATTCGTATCTCGGCTTGAACGGTCTCCTGGCGCGCTAGTAAGTGTTATCATCCGGCGTTAGATTTTGTTGCTTTAGTCTCTGCGTTCGTACCCTGTTTCATTGGCTAGAATTGGCACTTAATGCTTCTTTGATTACTGTAACTAGCTGGCTATTGTGTCGCCGATCTCCAGCAGTTATTAGATTATATTGCCGCGTTGTATCTTTATTTCAAAGCTGACTGCGACTCAGCTGCTTTCAATCGGTTCCATTGATCAGCCCGTGTTTATAGTGAACGTTCCTCAGTAGCGTTAGAAAGCTAACAGTTGTTAATTAGTGGCTATTGTTGTCAGGAGGATTTAAGCGTGCACAGCCAGAACTCTGGCAGTGTGCATTCGTATCTCGGCTTGAACGGTCTCGTGGCGCGCTAGTAAGTGTTATCATCCGGCGTTAGATTTTGTTGCTTTAGTCTCTGCGTTCGTACCCTGTTTCATTGGCTAGAATTGGCACTTAATGCTTCTTTGATTACTGTAACTAGCTGGCTATTGTGTCGCCGATCTCCAGCAGTTATTAGATTATATTGCCGCGTTGTATCTTTATTTCAAAGCTGACTGCGACTCAGCTGCTTTCAATCGGTTCCATTGATCAGCCCGTGTTTATAGTGAACGTTCCTCAGTAGCGTTAGAAAGCTAACAGTTGTTAATTAGTGGCTATTGTTGTCAGGAGGATTTAAGCGTGCACAGCCAGAACTCTGGCAGTGTGCATTCGTATCTCGGCTTGAACGGTCTCGTGGCGCGCTAGTAAGTGTTATCATCCGGCGTTAGATTTTGTTGCTTTAGTCTCTGCGTTCGTACCCTGTTTCATTGGCTAGAATTGGCACTTAATGCTTCTTTGATTACTGTAACTAGCTGGCTATTGTGTCGCGATCTCCAGCAGTTATTAGATTATATTGCCGTTGTATCTTTATTTCAAAGCTGACTGCGACTCAGCTGCTTTCAATCGGTTCCATTGATCAGCCTGTGTTTATAGTGAACGTTCCTCAGTAGCGTTAGAAAGCTAACAGTTGTTAATTAGTGGCTATTGTTGTCAGGTGGCACTCGCCACTTAGTGCCTAGCATCACTCGGCTATATTAACAGCCATAGTTGTGGATAGCGGCAGCTTTTCGCGGCAGCCTCCCCGGACGAAGACTCGGCGGACAAAGACGGAGGAGTCTACCTGCAGGAGTCCAAAGACTCGGCGGACAAAGACGGAGGAGTCTACCTGCAGGAGTCCACCGAGGGGGGCCAGCTAGGGAGTGCTCGCCGCACGGTGAGTATCATAGTTTTGTATCTCCCTGTTCTACTTCCTCTGCAGCTAACACTACATGCTTCCTCCCTATCCCAGTCCATGTCTCCTCTTCTAGATTGCCTAGAAGGAGAGATTCTACCCACACCCGTAATCTGTCCAACCTCATCCACCCTCCTAGATCTCCCGGTGTTGACGTGGTGGTAGCAGGCCGGAAGGCCGATTTCATCTCGGCCCAGGCCTCACTACTCTCCCTGCAGTTCCTGGCGCTTACGGAGACCTGGATCACTCCGCAAAACACGGCCACCCCTGCTGCTCTCTCTGCCGCCTACACCTTCTCCCACACTCCACGACCCTCAGGTAGAGGTGGAGGGACAGGTATACTCATTTCCCCCCTGTGGAGATTTGGTATTGCTCCTCTTCCTCACTTCTCACCCTCCTCCTTTGAATTTCATGCTGTCACTGTCACTGTTCCATGTAAACTACACATCATTGTTCTTTATCGCCCTCCAGGTCCACTGGGGAGTTTCCTAGACGAGATGGATGCCCTACTCAGTGCCTTCCCTGAGGACGGCACTCCCGTCTTACTCCTCGGGGACTTCAACCTGCAGCTAGAGACCTCCCAGGCCTCTGCATTCCTCCCCCTCCTTCAGTCCTTTGACTTCACCATGGCTGAATCCCCATCCACCCACAAGGCCGGCAACCAACTGGACCTGGTCTTCACCAGGAACTGCGCCTCACCCAACATTACAGTATCGCCTCTACATGTGTCTGACCATTCCTTTCTGTCTTTCTCCCTCCCCCTCCCCTCTGTCCCTAAACCATCCTCACCTGCTCCCACTGTCCTTGTCCGTCGCAACTTCTGCTCTCTCTCACCCGCTGCCCTGTCAGCTACTGTCCTATCTTCCCTTCCCCCTGCTGATGCCTTCTCTCAGCTACCTGCTGAAGTAGCATCATCCACCCTACTTTCCTCTCTCTCCTCCTCCTTTGACTTACTCTGTCCTCTGTCCGCTAAACCCACTCGTCTCCGCCCCCCCGCCCCCTGGCTAACCGATTCCATTCGGGCTAACCGTCTGAAGCTGCGTGCGGCAGAAAGGAAATGGAGAAAATCCAAATCCCCTGCAGCTCTGTCTGACTTCCACACACTCCTGGCTTCCTTCTCCGCTAACCTCTCCTCTGCTAAGTCTGCATTCTTCCTTTCTAAGATTCAATCCTCTGTTTCCAACCCACGTAAACTCTATGCTACATTTTCCTCTCTCCTCACCCCTCCTCCTCCCCCACCCCCCTCCTCTATAACCGCAGATGGTTGAGGTCATTCGCAACTCCTTCCCCCCTACCCCTCCCTCTCCCATCCCGCTACCTAAACCTCCCACCTCTCTGTCCTCCTTCTCACCCCTCCCTGACTCGGACATCCTTCAACTTGTTCTCTCCCACCGTCCCACCACCTGCCCTCTTGATCCCATTCCTTCCCCCTCTTCCAGTCCATTGCTATGGACATCCTCCCGTTGTCTCTAATGTCATTAACTCCTCTCTTTCCTCTGGCTCTGTCCCCTCCTCCCTCAAATGCGCTCAGGTTGTCCCCCTCCTCAAAAAACCCTCTCTGAATCCTGCTGTCATCTCTAACTACCGACCTGTCTCTCTCCTCCCTTTCCTCTCCAAAACGTTAGAGCGGGCTGTCTATAATCAACTGTCTGCTCATCTCTTACAGAACGACCTGCTTGATCCCAACCAATCTGGGTTCAGAGCAGGCCACTCCACAGAGACTGCTCTCCTTGCGGTCACTGAGGCTCTTCACGTCGCTAAGTCCCGATCCCTTAGCTCCGTCCTCCTCCTCCTTGACCTGTCGGCGGCGTTCGACACCGTGGACCACCGGATCCTGCTCTCATCTCTCGTCGAGATGGGAATCTCTGGATCTGTGCTGACATGGTTTGAGTCCTACCTGGCTGACCGGTCCTACCAGGTGGCCTGGAGAGGATCCCTCTCCTCTCCCCGCACCCTCTCTACCGGTGTCCCGCAGGGACTGCATGCCTGGCTGACATCTCCGCATGGATGTCCACCCACCACCTGAAGCTGAACCTGGGGAAGACAGAGCTGCTCTTCCTCCCAGCGAAGGACTCCCCGATGATTGATGCGTCAATTACCGTGGAAGGCTCCATAGTGTCTCCGTCCCAGTCTGCCAGGAGTCTTGGGGTAACCCTGGACAACCAGCTGTGCTTCTCGAGCCATATTGCAGCGATCTCTCGGACCTGCCGTTTCTCCCTCCACAACATCCGGAGGATCAGACCGTTCCTCACCCAAGAGGCCACTCAACTCCTGGTCCAGGCCCTGGTGATCTCACGTCTGGACTACTGCAATTCCTTGCTGGCAGGCCTTCCGGCCTGTGCCATCAAGCCACTGCAACTAGTCCAGAACGCTGCTGCTCGCCTGGTGTTCAACCAGCCAAAGTTCACCCACATCACCCCTCTACTCTCCTCTCTGCATTGGCTCCCCATCGCAGCACGCATCAGATTCAAGTCACTGGTGCTGGCTTTTCAAGCGGCCAGAGGTACTGCTCCCCCGTACCTCCAGTCACTCATCACGCCCTACACCCCGTCCAGACCCCTCCGCTCCGCCTCCGCTGGCAGACTGACTGCCCCATCCCTCCGGGCGCCTGGCAGCCGCTCCTCGCGGTCTCGCCTCTTCTCTGTCCTGGTCCCTCATTGGTGGAACGACGACCTCCATCGGGTCAGGACTGCGGAATCACTTCCAATCTTCCGCAAGAGACTCAAAACCCACCTCTTCAGACTCCACTACCACTGAACACTGTCCATCTAGTCAATCTGTCGTCACCACTGTTTACTTGTTAAAAAAAAAAAAAAAAAAAAAAACCCACTAACCTTTTCTTTCCCAATGTTACAGGTATGATACGCAGACGCCTGCAATGATGTCTTTTGCCGTTTTACTGCACTGATCTTGTACGCTAACTTTGATTGTTCTCACCTTGTATTAATGCACATCTTGTAAGTCGCTCTGGATAAGAGCGTCTGCTAAATGCTTAAAATGTAATGTAAATGTAATGTAAATGCATGTATGAAATCAATTGACAACTGGATGATATTAGATATTTTATTAGTTGTATCTGTGAAACGAAACAATATGTAACTCAATATCATCAGGGAGTCTGTTATAATTATGACCAAAAATTATAAATAAAGAAAAACTCAAAATAATTAGCAACGTCAAATGGATTTTATTATTTTTAAAATATGTCTTTCCGCATAATAATTAGTTATTCTATGGAACCTATGGTCTTTAAGACAGGAGTTTCTGCTCAATAAGTAAAATAATAAGGAGAAATCCAATTTAATGAATTAAACAATGCAATGAAAGAAAGAGCAGAGAACAAACCAAGTACAGAAAATAAACTACAGTGATTAGAAAAAAAACATGCAAGTTCAACCCCCCACACACGCCTTTCACAGACGTGATCTACCTGTGAGCTTTCATATAACTGCAGACAGATTTTCTGTTCTTATCCAAAGAACATAACCCCCAAAACATAAACCTGAACTGTGAATATGATGGCGCTGCAATAGATGGAAGTGCTGGTGTCAGTGTGGTGGTCCTGGTGTCAGTGAACTAGAACAGGACAAATGTTCAGATAACGGGACCGGGTTTGGAAATCGTATCTTCTGTTTTTCTTACAATCCCCCTTCATCCTGGAAAACAAAGAAGCTGGTGAGATCAGCCATAGCCCAAAGCCTGAGGAATTCCATCACATAGGTAAAATAATGTTCATATTCATATATCACTGTTTGCCACCTGCACTCGACTGTACCCAGCAACCATTTTCAACACTACAAGCTACACAGTGCTAATTGAAGGAGAGGCACATCTCTCACTGGCAGCTGGTAACCTTTAGGTGTCACACACACACAAACATGTACGTACACACACACACACACACAAGCATGTACACACACACACAAACACGCAAGTACACACACACACACATACACAAACATGCACGTACACACACACACACACACACACACACACACACAATCATGCACGTACATACTTTTGGACGTTGGACACTAGCACCAGACACCAGTTTCCTTCCCACTTTTGTAAGGAAACCTACAATACTGATCCTGTAAGATAACCTACAGTATTGATCATGTAAGATAACCTACAATACTAATCCTGTAAGGAAACTGATCCAGATGTTGTTAGGAGGTTGCTACATAGTTGTTACATTGTCACTCCAACTTCCACCCCACCTTCACTCAAGAATAAAATTAATAGTGTATTTTAAAAAAACACTGAAACATTATCACAGTAAACAATAATGTAGTTGTTGAACTGAGGTAACCCTGGCTGTGGCTGGAGTCAAGGTAATTCTGACTGATACACGCCTGTGTGTGCCATGGCGTTAATTTACCTCTTTCTCGTTGCTACGGCAGTCGCCGCACAGGCAGCCCAGGCAGCCGTTGATCATCTGAATGCCACACAGGACCAGCTGCAGAAGGCCCAGGCACAACGTGATGGCGAACAGGACTAGGTGCCACAGGACAATGTTCTCCGGCGCCAGGCATTCACTCCACAGGTCCTTGTTCATCAGATAACTCTCACTGTTAGGAAATGATAGACAATATGGGTTGATACAAGGTTTTCAGTGAGAGAGGGTGTTTCAGTTAGACGGAGAGAGGTAGAGGAACAGTGCTTGTATCTTTCAGCATTTGGGTGATCATTTACTCTCAATTTGAGTTTGGGTTGAATGTGACCTATGGTAATGTACTATAGCTGACACAGTGTCTACATGGTGCTTCATTGACCTGCACATAGTGGTGCAGTGGTATTTTCATGCTGTATGTTAGACAATGTTTTCTCTGGCAGTGGCATCTGCAGGCCACTTGGAGTACTGCAGCTCCTTATTTTCAGAATGATTTTACAGGTTGCTGTGATGGCAAATGTTGCCAGCTGTCTGTAACTCCCTGACCAAACAAACACAAGCAGGTACACAATATGGACCTAATAATTGTCTAAAATACAAACAGAAAAAGGACGACACTATTTACTCACACTTATTTGTTTGTTCTCGATAATATTTATCATGTGGTTCTGTGTGGCTCAGTAGGTAGAGCATGGTGCTAACAATGCTGAGGTTGTGGGTTCGATTCCCATCCGGACCACATATACTGAAAAATGTATACATTCACTACTGTAGGTCACTTTGGATAAAAGCATCTACTAAATGCATATAATAATTATAATGATAATTTAATTGCTAAATGAAATATTTATGACTGAGGGATAGTAAAGATTCATGAAATGAAACATTGGAATGAATTATACAAAACTGAGAGCTCCACTGCACAAGAGATGGAGAGCCAGACTGAGGACATGAGTCAGATGTGCCAGATGGGCGGATTTACTTTTTGGCAAGATTCTCGAATGGGTACTCCCAGCCACCCGATTGGACCTGACACAAGGGCCCGATGGCCAGGCCAGCGGAGGACACGCTCGTGCAGTAGACCGCTCCCACCAGGCCGAACACCGAGGAGAACACAGAGTTTAGCATCTGTCACCACACAGATGAACAAACACACATTGTACACTGTAAGTATTGTACATTTTAAGATGTATCAAAATGTCACATAAATAGCAAACATGCAGCAAACAATCGCGTCACAGTGATAAAAGTTTACCGGCGCTAAAGGCGCTATTTTAAGCCTAAATGATAATGCAGTAATTTTTTTTTTTTTACTCAAGGTGGCACTACTTGCCCATTGAATAATTGACAAAATAAGGAGCTCCTTTGCTCGAAATCAGAAATATCTGGAAAAGGTCAAATTTGTAACGACATAAACCTATAAGCCTCTCAACTATATGGTAGAGGATAGGATTTCATTTCTATAATAAAAGACAAGGTATAATATTGTATGTGCATAACTATGGGGTAAAATAAATTATTAATACATGAGTCACTATGTATTAGTCTGCTGAGAAGGTTACTTTGAGTGAGTTACAGTTTTTTACGATTGCTTTGACTCATTTTGCACAGCAGAATGTCAATGGACAAAACTCAAAATGCTAAGTGCCAAACTGACTTGAAAAATTCTTACCTTAAGACACTATATTCTATGCTGACATACAAAGTGCAAAACTGTTAATACAAAGTGCTAAACTGACTTGCAGAATTCTTATCTTAAGACACTATCCTATGCTGACATACAAAGTGCAAAAATGTTAATACAAAGTGCTCAAAATCATATCATCATTCTCAGAATACAGCCACCTAATATTACAACAATGTTCAAATGCTCATTACTACAAATGCAGATCACTAAATCAATTCAACATGTGTTTGTAGTCATGTATCATTCCTTCCAACAACCATGCCCAGGTGAGTAGCACTGCAACACGATTGATAATCTCTTCACCACTACATAAAAGGCTGCTTAGAAACCTGAATGGCAGTTTCTGACTGCCTGCCTTCGCTGCCTTGCAAATGAAGATATCAGATGCGACATAGATGAAATTCTGTGGCCAAATGCAGCAGAGGCAAAATGCTGCTTAAGCACTGAGAAGTGTTTTGTTACTGTAACTGTTTTTGCTTTTACTGTTGAACCTGTATGGAATGAACTGGACAGAACAGTCAAAGCAAAGCAACCCACAAGTGTCTCTGGGAATTGCTGCAGGAGAGCTGGGAAGACATATCGGGTGATTTCGTGGTGAAACTTATTAACCGAATGGTCCGTGTTTGTGAGGCTGTTATCACAGCAAAGGGTGGCTATTTTGAGGAATCCAAGATTCAATTTTCAATACAATTTTATTGAACATTGCTTTTAAGTTTGTTTTGTTTATCGTTACATGTGTTTTTTGTCATTTTCAAGTATTTAAAAAAACTTATATGGTGTAAAACATTGTCAATTATGAGATAAACCTAGTTTCCAGCAGGTGTACTCAAACTTTTGACTGGTACTGTACATCTGTACATGCAAAAGCACATAGGCTTTCTAATCTAATATTTTAGATTAGATTAGATTAGATTCACTTTATTGTCATTGCCAGTGCAAACACAAAACAACGAAATTAAGGAGGGTCTAACCAGAAGTGCAAATAGCAGTTATGTACAACTATACAGTATGTGCAGGAGAGTAAGTGCAATAATAAGTACACTCTAATATACACTATGCAAGGTATACAGAGTTGGATAAGTGGAATAAATAGGTATAAGTGGAATAAATGTGCTATAAGGTAGTACATAATATACACACGAGAGCATGAGATATATACATATATACATATACATACATATACATGAGATATTTACATGAGACTACCATTATTACAGTACTACTGATACTACTATGCTACAGGTGTGGATTATAAATACACTATGAGGTAGATACATGAGATGTGAGTTATATACATGATTACAATAATACAATATTACAGATAGACTATGCTATGGATGTGGACTGTGCCCTGTGGGGTGTGGAGTTCAGCAGTCTGACAGCTGAGGGGAAGAAGCTGTTCTTAGTCCTGTTGGTTCTGCCTGGGAGGCTGCGGTAGCGTGCCCCAGAGCGAGTGCCACGTAGGGGGATGAACAGTCCATGGTTGGGGTGAGAAGCGTCTCTGATGATGTTCCGTGCTCGCCGAGAGCACCGCTTCTCGTAGACTAAGTCTATGGAGGGGAGGGGGGCCCTGATGACCCGTTGGGCAATCTTCACCACCCTCTGCAGTGATTTCCGGTCTTTGGCGGAGGAGTTGCCGTACCAGACCGAGATGCAGGTGGTGAGGATGCTCTCGATGGTACAGCGGTAAAGTTCATCAGCACCTGAGTGGAGGCGGAGTTTCGCCAGCTTCCTCAGGAAGAAGATGCGCTTGTGGGCCTTCTTGACAAGGGCTGAGGTGTTGGGGGTCCAGGCGAGATCCTCAGAGATGTGGACTCCCAGGAACTTAAAGCTGGTGACACGTTCAACCTCCTGGTCGTGGATGTTGACGGGGATATGCGTGCCTTTAACGTTCCTTCTGAAGTCCATGATGGTCTCTTTGGTCTTCTTGGTGTTGAGCGCCAAGTTGTTTTCGGCGCACCACTCTACCAGATGCTCTACCTCTTCTCTGTATGCCGTCTCGTCGTTGTTACTGATGAGCCCGACCACGGTGGTGTCGTCTGCAAACTTGACGACGATGTTCGAGTCGTGTACAGGTTTGCAGTCATGGGTGAAGAGGGAGTAGAGGAGGGGGCTCAGCACGCAGCCCTGCGGAAGGCCAGTGTTCAGGGTGAGTGATGGGGAGATGAGCCTATCCAGTCTGACATGCTGGGGCCTGTTGGTTAAAAAGTCCAGTAACCAATTGCAGAGGGAGGGGTCAATGGTAAGGTCGTTGAGCTTGGTGATCAGTTTGGACGGGATTATGGTGTTAAATGCTGAGCTAAAGTCAATGAACAGGAGTCTGACGTAGGTGTTGCTCTGGTCCAGGTGGTAGAGCGCAGGGTGTAGCGCTGCAGAGATGGTGCCGTCCGTGCTCCTGTTCTGACGATAGGCAAACTGGTAGGGGTCGAGTGATGGTGGGATGCGTGACTTGAGATGAGCCAGGACCAGCCTCTCGAAGCACTTCATGATGGTCGATGTTAGTGCCACGGGGCGGTAGTCATTAGGGCTCGTTAGTTAGGGAAGATTGTAATCCGTTTTGTGATGGTGGCATCATTGATGTTAGTTTTGATGCAGTTCACAACAGAAGAGGTGTAGGAGTCGATGTCTGTGTGGGAGTCCAGTGTGGCAGCTACAGCATGGTTATTCCAGTTGGTGTGAAGAAGCCGATGCTGTAGAATGGGCTCTGCCCCCTCAGGCCAGACTTTCACCGTCTTCACTGAGGGCTTGACTGGCCTGATGAGTGGCTGATATCTGGGTAGGAGGAACAGGGAGATGTGGTCCGACTGACCCAGGTTGGCGAGGGGTAGGGCCTTATATCCATCTTTGATGTTGGTGTAGACGTGATCTAAGGTCTTATCTCCTCTTGTGGGACAGGACATGTGTTGGTAGAATTTGGGGAGAACAGTCTTTAGGCTGGAGTGGTTGAAATCTCCAGCGATGATGAAGACAGTCTCCGGGTGGCGTGTCTGTTGTTTGCTAATGGCTGCATGCAGTTATTTCATAGCTAGCTTAGCATTAGCATCCGGTGGTATGTAAGCTGCGGTTGTAATGATGGATGTAAATTCTCTGGGCAAGTAGAATACTCTGTCCGAGCGGGTGCAGTGCAGGCCTTGTAGCTCGATCGCGCTGACTGGGACGCCGTCGTTCAGCCATGATTCCGTCAAGATCATGATGTTTGTGTCCATAATCCTTTTATTGTTAGTGATCCATAAACGCAGTTCGTCCATTTTGTGCACCAGAGACCGCACATTAGCAAGGAGAAGGCTGGGGAGAGGGGCGCGATGTGGAGCCTGGGTTAGCTTCGCTCTAGCGCCTCCTCTGCAGCCTCGCTTTTGCCTGCGTTCTCTCCGCCGCCTACGGGGCCTCCGTGACCGGGGAGGCGATGTAAACAGACCCGGTGATCCGGGGGTCGGTCTGATAATTTCGTCGGGAGCGTCAATGGTGGTAGAATCCAACGACCCGATATGTAGTACAATGTCCAGAAGATCTTGCCTGGTGTACAGTGGACTCGTACGAATGTTCTTGATGAACAAGCTGAGAATTAGCGTGTAAATAATAGCTAATTTGCCAAAACTGGCGAGACCGCAAGCCGCAGCATGTACATGCGCCGCCATGATGACGTCAGATTTTGTTTGTCTTCCATAAAAACACAAGCTATAGCCACAGTATATACACACGGGTGACACATTTGTCTTATTTGTGTGTATATATATATATATATATATGGTATATACTGCGGTCTATCATAGGGGATGCTTGCTGTACATCATTACCAGTACTTCAGGAAAGGAATCACCCTTGCATAGTCTTTTTTGATTACAATTATTTTGTGTTAGACAGCATTAGTTGATAATGGCCATTGTATTTGAAAATACACCAATAATTAAACTTCAACAATGAACATATCCGATGTTCTGACGATATGATATACAATCTAATTTGATTCAATTATTTTTATTTTGCATGCAATATGTGATTTTGTGCATTATGACCAAAGAACACTTTCAAACTCTTTTTTGATTAGAAGGATTTTGTGTTTGGCAGCATTGTTTGATGATGACTGTTGTATATTGAAAATGCAGCAATGATTTAACTTCACTGTTGAAAATATCGAATGTTCTGGTGCTATGATAAACTTTTGCATATAATATTCTCTCATTTGACACAGATATTTTTATTTTACCTGCTATATTAGATTTTGAACCCAAAATTAGCAGTATGGCATTCTGTATTACAGTAAAAGTTTTGCACATTGAAACTCTGTTGTGCAAAATGAGTCAAAGCAATTGTAAAAAAAACTGTAATGAGAGAACAGTCTACTTCATCCCCAAGATAATTACTAGATTACAGAGATGAGCTCCAGAACTGAAGATCTCACTCACCCGGCAACGGTTTCCACAGCAACCAGTTCCACAGCAACCTTTTCCCCCGGCTCTGATGGCCGAGCAGCTGGGACAGAGCATCTGAAAAACGATAGGGACAGTAAACAGAGCAGTGTGGGAAAAGCACCTCTTTGTAGATTACAGTTTAAATGATTCTTACAGTATAAGCGGGTAGGTGTTGTTTCAACAAACTCATTACAACAGTTGGTGGGCTGAGAAGCAGGTGGGTCAGTGTGTGTGTGTGATTGTGTGTGTGTGTGTGTGTGTGTGTGTGTGTGTGTGTGTGTGTGTGTGTGTGTGTGTGTGTGTGTGTGTGTGCATATGTGTGTGCGTGTGTGTGTGTGTCTGTGTGTGTATGTGTGCTTGTGTCTGTGTGTGTGCTTGTGTGTATGTGTGTGTGTGTGTGTGCTTGTGAATGTGTGTGCTTGTGTGTCACTGTGTGTCTGTGCTTGTGAATGTGTGTGCTTGTGTGTCACTGTGTGTCTGTGCTTGTGAATGTGTGTGCTTGTGTGTCACTGTGTGTCTGTGTGTGTGTGTGTATGTGTATGTGCGTGTGATATCTGTTTCTGTGTGTGTGTGTGTGTGTGTGTGTGTGTGTGTGTGTGTGTGTGTGTGTGTGTGTGTGTGTGTGTGTGTGTGTGTGTGTGTGTGTGTGTGTGTGTGTGTGTGTGTGTGTGTGTATGTGTATGTGCGTGTGATATCTGTTTCTGTGTGTGTGTGTGTGTGTGTGTGTGTGTGTGTGTGTGTGTGTGTGTGTGTGTGTGTGTGTGTGTGTGTTTGTGTGTATGTGTCTATGCTGCACTCATCTTGCCCTTGCACTTTGAAATGGAACACTTAATAATTGAGGATTTACAGAGATTAGATAAGCACACACACGCACACACACACACACACACACATTAGATAAGAGATCCCATGTACACACACACTCTTACATTGTGAACCCTGGACATCCTTTATAGCAGTATAGTCTACACACAATGTTTACTTTATGTCATCGCTGCTAAAGGTGCCACAAGTTATTGATTGAAGGGTTCACATATTTGTGCATGCAAGGATATCAGAGTTTTTGTTAAATAACCAGTTTTGATAAATAAACAATGACAAATCCCTTTATTTGGGATATCTTCATTAAGAATTAAGGTTTAAATAAAGATTTTATATGGTTATTTTTCTATAATATATGAAAATAATGACCACCCCCTGTAGGGTTCACAAACTGTCAAGCATCACTATATATATGTACACATATATATACATACACATATACACATATATACACATATATAAAGGGGGTGGTCAAAATAATAAAAACAAAGAAAATAACTCATATTTTGGAGTAACTAAACCACAGTTTAACAGGAGTCTCCTTTTAAACTGTGGTTTAGTTACTTCAAAATGTGTATGTGTCTCATATTAATGCCAATATATCATATTAATATCATACTCATTACCAATATGTTTTATGCTATAAAATACATTTTAAAGTCAATACTTGGCATATATTATATATATTAATATGCAGGGTTGGGTTGTAACGGAATACATGTAACGGCGTTACGTAATCAGAATACAAAAATCAAGTAACTATTCAGCTCGCGTTACATTTGAAAAACGAGTAATCTGAATACAGTTACTTTAATAAACCTGAAGTGAATACATTTTGGATTACTTATTGGAATTCTTGGTGGAAAGTTTTCCTTACAAACATTAATGAGCTAATATTCATTACTAAAGCAACACGAGGGGTGAGAGGACGTGGGCTAACAATGAAGCAAGCGAATCCCACCATGCTTTAGACTTCTAACTTTGTATTAGAGATCCCGCAAGTTTACTGCCAGCATTCTTAGGCTGCGCGGCGAGCATACTATGTTTTCTTGTAGGTGATTTTGCATACAATAAAACCCGATTACATCTGACTCTGAAGAAATGTGTTAAATGTGGTTTCGGATCACTCAGTCTATCTGGCCCTGGCTGAGATCTGATTCTCCCACACTACGGTTTGAGGCATAGCAATAACTGCTCTGCTAATTTTATACTGCTTTCTTTATTGTTGAAACGATAACATTTCAAAACGGGATAAAATCGAAGTTAATAGACTGCTGCTGAATGCATAATATACTGGGGGCAAGTGACTGACAACAAGTGAGGCTGAGCTAATGGTAGCTAGTAAACAATTTATTGTGCTTAGACTGCCATCCTACTGTATACTATGTTAATCTGCTCTCAGGTCTGTAACATTACTGGTAATTTGTTTTTAAACTGTTGAATATAAAAAAAATATTATTATAAAATAAAATATGGGAAAATATTTCAATCATTGATTGTTTTAATTGAATTGGCACAATGACGACAGATTATAGTAAGAAAATGGTGTACATAGACATTAGTATATTAGTATTAATAAACAGGTGTTCCTGTTACGCTATAACAGCAAACTCTGCACTGTGGCAGTGGAGTGAAATTGACACCTTAAACCTGAGGCCGAATGTTTTTTTTTATTTTACTTTTCTTTTTTCTTTTATTCTTTTTCTTTTTCCCAGTTTTCTCCCAATTTGGTAGCCAGTTGTACCCTGTAAAAACGTTTTAAGTTATTACATTGTTTCAGATGTCGTGTTTGAGTTATGCTCATGATGAGCCATTAAAACAGTAAAATAACTTAAAAGTAAGTAATCCAAAAGTATTCTAAAAGTAATCTGAATACGTTACTTTTTTGAGACATGTAACTGTATTCATATCGGATTACTTTCAGAGCCGTGTAATCAGTAATCAGGCACTAATTACATTTACAAAGTAACCCTCCCAACCCTGTTAATATGTGAGTTTCTAAAGCAGCTTCTTGGGAGATCTAACAGATTTAGAAAGAAGTCAAATGGTGCCCAAGTTGCAGGTGCGTCAGTCACAGAAAGTTCCACATTAATTTAATGTGTTGAGGGGAACAGTGTTGAAAACCATGACGGCGTACACCAAACTGCATCAGGAAAGAGGAACAGTGGTCACAAGCTCACTGACAGGCAACTAGGCACACCTTATGGTGAATACATTGTTTCCTCAAGGTGTTCCCATATTCAAAGACAATAACACCCCCATACACACTGCTAAACAGATTCAAGAGTGGTTTCATGAACACCAGGATGAAGTCAAACCCCTTCCACGTATAACAGCATTCTATGAAGGACTGAAGCAGTTCTGAAGCCTAACTCCTTATTAGTTAGTAAATATTCATATAGTTTGGTATTTCCATTATTTTGTCTACCCCCTGTGTATGTATACACATGTATATAAAAATTATATGTGTTCTCTTTCCAACCCCAGCAAACTCAAACTCCTCACCCATCCCCAACCCCCCAGGTCACAGGATAGCTGTAATGCGATACTCACAAAGAGCCCTCCTCCAATCAGGCCCCCCATGAGCCAGACTTGCAGGGAGATATTGTTGCTTTCCAGGGTCTCTCCATTGGGGAAGAACAGCAGCAGGTTGGCGATCATGCAAGCGAAGGCAGATGGCAGCAGGATCAGGCCTACCAGCCGAGCACACTTCCCTGTGCAGCACATAGCCTCTCTCCAACACAGTCACAGAGACAGACAGGCAGGCAGACACAAGTACAGTCACACAGGAGGGGTAGACAGGCAGATAGAAGGGCTGGAGTGAGCAGAACCGCTGATCCACCGAGAAGGTTGTTATGATGATTGTCAATCAGAGGAGAAGCTTGTTGGTTATAGGTCGTTGAAGCGGTGTCTGCTTTGGAATATCTTCTCATTTATATCACCACAATGTCTGTTTTTCCTCCTGTGTTTTCTCGTTGTCTCTCTATACCTCCCTTTCTCCAGCCCAGCAGACAAACTGAATCACATGAAATGCCCTTTGATACCTGACTGATGTGCCTTGCTGATATTGGAGCCATTTATGGTTTGTTTGAACAAAAAGGGGGGCATTCTGAGCCAATGCTGCTTGGTGATAGGACAGCGCATTCATCCCAGTGGGACTGATCGATCTAACTTGATTGTATGTGTCAACAAGGGGATACTGACGTACCTGGGTAAGATAACTTTGAAATGAAGAGTTGAAATGTAAAATGTAGTTATTTCTGTTAATTTCACTCTCCTCACCTATGCCCTTTTTATAAGCCCTGCCTTAATTTCAGCTGTTACCTATGGTGATAGTATTATTTTATGAGTGTTTATACAATGGGCAGGTCTCCAATCCATCCCATTTGCTTCACAGACAGACCTGGGGCCTCATTTATAAAAAGGCTGCTTAGAAACCATCCTATATTTGATCTAAGATCATTTCTGAAATGTGCGTACATCAAGTTGGAACCTGACGTGGAGCTACACTATATGGCCAAAGGTCAGTGGACACCTGACCATCACACCTATATGAGCTTGTTGGACATCCCATTCTAAAACCATGGGCATTAATGTGGAGTTGGACTCCCCCTTTGCAGCTATGACAGCTGCCACTCTTCTGGGAAGGCTTTCCACAATTTTGGAGTGTGTTTGTGAGAATTTGTGCCCATTCAGCCAAAAGACCATCTGTGAGGTCAAGCACTGATGTTGGACGAGAAGCCCTGGAACTGTTCATATCTTCAAAGAAACCATTCACACTGCTTCTTGTAGCAGCCAGAGCTTTGTGATCGGTCTCTCAAGGGTGCTGGTCTTAGTCTGCACACTGACACTGCGCACAACTCCGTTGGCGTCTGGCATGGTTTTGAGTATTCTTCCCATCATCCAGGAATTCCTAGGAGCGGAGTCATCCACAATCAGGACAACGTCCCCGGGCTGGAAATTCCTTCTCACTATTGACCATTTCTTCCGTTCTTGAAGGAGAGGTAGGTACTCATGGGTCCATCTTGACCAGAATAGATCGGCCATATATTGGATTTGTCTCCATCTTCGTCGTGCATATAGATCCTCTCTCTTGAAAACACCTGGAGGCACACTTGGTTGGGTCTTCAGCAACAACAGGTGATTTGGGGTAAGAGCCTCAAGATCATTTTGGTCATCCGAGGTCTTGGTGATGGGACGATCGTTGATGATGGACTCGACTTTGCACAGAACGGTCTGAAGGCCTTCATCATCCATGGTCTGTTGCTTGAGCACTGAACTGAGTATCTTCCTCACAGTGCGGATTTGCCTCTCCCATACCCCTCCATGGTGGGACGCAGCTGGTGGATTGAATGTCCACTTGATTCCCTTCTGCATCATCACAGCCTGTATTTTGGACTGATCCAACTCTTCGATAGCTTCACGTAGCTCTCTTTCTGCTCCGATAAAATTGGTACCATTATCAGAATGGATGACAGCCACCTGTCCTCTTCTGCTGATGAAGCGACGCAGAGCGTTGATACAAGAATCAGTATCCAGAGAGTGGGCCACTTCGATATGGACTGCTCTGATTGTCAGACAGGTGAAGATCACACCATATCTCTTAACCATGCTGCGTCCTCGCTTGATTTCAAAGGGTCCGAAGTAATCCACTCCTACATAGGTGAAGGGGGTTTGTCTGGCACCAAACGATCTTCTGGCAAGTCTGCCATTTGGCCTTGGCATGTAATCTCCTGCACAACGTACATTCTGAGATAATTCTTCTCACTGCAGAGTTAGATTTAGGAATCCAATACTTCTGCCTTAACTTTGCGAGCATGTGAGTCCTACCACAGTGTCCAACTTCTTGATGGATGTGTCGAAGGATGAGAGTAGCAACTTGCTGGTGCTTTGAGAGGATGGCGGGGTGCTTAGCCTCTTCTGGCATAGCAGACTTATTCAGCCGTCCACCTACTCTCAGTACTCCATCCTGCAGAATAGGGTCCAACTTGTAAAGTTGGCTACTCTTCTTGACGTGTGACTTTTTTTGCAAGGCTTCAATTTCTTCAGAGTATTTATGCCTCTGGCTGAAGCGGATTAGCTCTTTTTCAGCTAGGTTCAGGTCTTCCACTGTGAGTGGCTTCTTTTCCAGCGTTGCTCTGTGTTTCTCCATTTGTTGCTTAAGAAGAGCCTCCTGCTTGACAGTGTCGTCTTCAGACTGACTGATGGTAGCTTGCAGCTCTTTCCTTTTGCCACTTAGGTGCAGCAGCAACTTCTTTAACCGGAGAAACCATCCCACCGCTTTCTTCAGTTGATGCCAGCTTGAGTAGTGATCGATTAGCTTATTCACCGTAGCGATGTTCTCATCTGTGGCAATAAGACTGACTACAGCTGCCCTTTTGATCTTGACATCATCTTCCTGCACATGACTCGACTGATCTGGTCTTTCCGGCCACTCACTTTCATCTTTCATCAGGAAACTCGGGCCTTGTATCCAAGTTTCACTCTGGTTGACGTTCTCAGCTTTCAAACCTCTTGAAGCTTGATCTGCAGGGTTAACCGAGGTGTTTACATACCTCCACTGGGTTGGTGTAGTAGCCTCACGGATGATCGAGATTCTGTTGGCTACAAAGGTCTTGAAGCGAGCCGTTTCATTCTCTATGTACTTCAGTACAGTAGTACTATCCGTCCAGAAGATAGATCATTCTAGTGGTACCTGCAGCTCCTGTTTCATCATCTTGTCAACCTTGACTGTGACGACGGCCGCCGTCAATTCCATCCTTGGGATAGTAACCTGCTTCAGTGGTGCCACTCTGGACTTTACCATAAGAAAGGAAACGTGTTTCTTGCCTTGTGTATTCGTCAGCAGGATGTAGGTAACTGTGCTGTAGCCATTCTCACTAGCATCTGAGAAATGATGTAGCTGTGCCGTCTTCGTAGGTCCAAACCCTGTAAGCTTGATGCTTCTCTCCACATGAAAGCTTGAGAGCTGCTCAAGGTCGGCTAACCACTTCCTCCATATCTGGGCCCGCCCATCCCGGATTTCTTCATCCCAACCTCTCTTCTCTCTACATAGATCTCTCAGAAGAAGCTTCACTGGCAGGACAAAGGGGGCCAGAAACCCAAGAGGGTCATAAATGGAGCTGACCACGGAGAGAATCCCTCGTCTTGTGACTGGTTTATCCTGTGGCTGCATCTTGAACTGGAATGTGTCTGATTCAGTGCACCACTGGATGCCAAGAGCTCTCTCCATAGGAAGTTGGTTGTGGCTCAAGTCTAGATCTTTGACTTCAGTGGCTCTTTCCTCTTCTGGGATGGACGACAGGACAACTCTGCTGTTGCTGACCCACTTAGTCAGGCAGAAACCTCCACTGGAACACAAGGCCCTGAGGTCCCTTGCCAGAGCAACAGCATGGTCTTCTGAGGACAAAGACTTCAAGCAGTCGTCAACATAAAAGTTTCTGAGGACTGTATCCACCACCTCTGGTGTTGTCTTGCTTCTTCCATCTTCAGCTGTTCTTCTCAGTGCATATGATGCACAACTGGGAGACGATGTGGCTCCAAACAGGTGCACGGCCATTCTGTACTCTTCTATGGGTTGACTCAGGTCACCCTCCGGCCACCATAGGAAACGCAGCAGATCAGCATCCTTGTCTGGAACCCTGACCTGATAAAACATAGATTCTATGTCCGCCATCATAGCCACAGGCTCCTCTCTGAACCTCATCAGGACACCCATGAGGGTGTTAGTGAGATCAGGCCCTTGGAGCAACTGATTGTTCAGTGAAGTTCCCTGGAATGTCGCAGTGCAGTCAAAAACTACTCTAATCTTCTTTTTTTTTCGGATGGTAAACCCCATGGTGAGGTATATACCACACACGTCCATCTTCTCGGCTAAGCTGCTCTTTGGGGACTTTCACAGCATAGCCTTTCTCTATTATCCCTGTCATGAAATCCTTGTAGTCCTCATGAAGGTCTGGGTTCTTGCTGAGCTTCCTCTTGAGACCAACGGCGCGCTGCTCAGCCATGCAGCGATTGTTTGGCATATTGGCAGTCTCACTTCTCAATGGCAAGCCGATACAGTAGTGCCCATCAACAAGCTCAGCAGACTTACTGACTGACCGCATGAACTGGTGATCCTCTTGGGACATCTCTGTTCTGTCTTCACAGCTGCGTTCTGGGAAGTCTGTATTGTACTGCTGGATCAACAGTTCTTCGATGTTCGCTATTGAAATGCGGTTGGCTGTATAGCTGCTCCGATCTCCATCAGCTGACTTGCTGCCATCCTCTCTTTTTACAGGTCCATTCACCACCCAACCAAGGGTGGTCTTGACTGCGTAGGGTCCGTCACCTTCACTGTTAATCACCCGCCACGGCTCCATAGCTCTAGGAGCGTTGGTCCCGATCAACAGGCCGATCTCTGCTTCGAGCCGAGGGATCTGTACTTCCTTTAAGTAGGGCCACCTCTTCACATCTTCTTGCCAGGGAATGTTTTCTTTCTTCACCGGAATGTCCCTATGGGTGAAGACTTTCGGCAGGTCGATGTAATCTCTCGTCTCAAGTCCACACACTTCCAGGTCTGGCAGGATGTAACTGTGAACCGGCTTCTCCTGGCCCATAGTTCGAAGAAGGATCTCCGTCTTTCTGCCTCTGATGTTCAGCTGCCTCATGAGTGCTTCAGTACAAAAGGTCGCTGAACTGCCTGGATCCATGAAGGCGTATGTCTCCACAGTCTTCTCACTTTTCTTGGACTTAATCCTTACAGGTACTATTGCGAGGATACATTCATCTCCAGCCCCAGTGCGTCCACAGGTCTCTTGCTCGAGTGACACGAGTGCGCTTGAGATGCTTTTCTCCTCAGTGTAGTGGTCCTCACTCTTCTTAGACTGAACACTGTCTTCTTTATTGACATGTAAGATGCTTGGATGTCTTTGAGAACATTCTTGACATGTCATCCTCTTCCTGCAGTCTTTACTAAGGTGTCCCTGTGTAAGACAACCAAAGCAGAGGCCTCTTGTCTTCAGAAACTCAATTCTGTCTTTAGCCTGCTGTTCTCCGATGTTCCTGCATACCTCCAGCGTGTGATCCTTCTGGGAGAACAAACAGGGTTTCTGGAAATGCATTTAAAGGTTTGGATGAGCCACTCTTCTTAGAAGGTGAGTATGGTGCCTTTTCTTCTCCAGCAGGAGTTACAGTTTCTGACAAAACTTGGATGAGCCACTCTTTTAGAAGGTGATGGTGCGTTCTCCAGGGAGTCTTACTACCAGAAACTGCCCTTTATTCCTCCTTCAGTAGCCGTGTCTTATATCCTGTTTGTTTCCTCCTTCAGCGGGTCACTGGTTTCCAAACTGCTGCTTCTGCGTCTGTAGATAAAGGTCACCAGGTCTGCAAACCTGGCTCTTCTTCCCCGTTTTTCTTGAACATCAAAAGCTGTCACCCTCCACTTCTCCCTTACCTTGTAAGGAAGTTTTGAGATAACAACTCTCATGTTCGTGGGGTTGTCCATTTCATCCATAAACTCTATATCTTCCATGGTGTTTCGACATCCAATCAGGAAGAGGGCGTACGCGTTCAACGCTTTCCCGTCTTCAGACTTGATCGGTGTCCACTTCAGAGCTTTTTCTATGTAGGCATTGGCTACCTTCAGCTCGTCACCATAATGCCTCTGAAGTAGTGTCCTGGCTTCCTGATATCCTTTGTCTGGAGCCATATGTTCACAGCTGCGGACAAGCTGTTGTGGCTCTCCACTGGTGAACTGTTCCAAATAGTACAACTTGTCTCTGCTGTTCTCAGCCTTGCTGTCTATGGCGTGATCGAAGGCTCTGATGAAGGACCTGTAGGTGAGTGGGTCGCCCTGGAACACAGGTATGTCTCTTTTAGGAAGATAAGACAAGTTTTGCTGTGTGACGAGCATCTCTGTGATCCGATTCTGATGCTTTATCACTTCATAGCTGTCTCTCTCACTTCTTGGATGTGGCAAGACTGGCTTCCTGGATACTTTTGAGGCTCCTCTGGATCCTGTCTTCGATGTCTTCGAGCCACGTGACTTGTAGTAGTCATTCATTCCATCCTGGGTGCCTTCATACTCTTCAAGCACTTTTATCTTGGCATCAGATTCTGCTATGGCTGTATCTAGCTCTAGCTGCTCTTTTTTAGCTTTCAGCCGAGCTTCTTCTAGTTCCAGGGCTTGCTTCTCTTTTAAAGATGCTGCACGTGCTAGCAGCACTGCCCTCTCTGCTTCCGCTTTTCTACGTGCAGAAGAGGTGGTAGAGACTACCACTGAAGATGGCACTAAGACTCTAGAAGCGCTATCATCAGGCTGGATACCATCATCTTCCTCTTCATCGTCATTGGGAGGTCTTTCTTTGAATCTTTCCTGCACTCTTGCGATCCAATTTTTAGTTGAGAGGACAAAATCTTTGATTGGTGCAGACTTGGGTTCAAACCAGTTTCTCTGATCAGCACTAGCCTCTTCTTCAGGTAAGATAGCTATCACTTCTTCATTAAGGTCATTGAACTCTCCATACATCTTCAGAAAGTCATACAGAATGCAGTGAACTTGGTCCAAATTACTTTCATCTTGTTTATGAATTTCCACTTCCTTCATCTTGTTAGTGAGATGACCCAATTTTCCTCTCCTGGCTCCAATCAGTCTATGGAGTTTCTCCTCCATGGCCTTTTCTGTGGGCTTTGGCGCCCTCTTGTGGCTACTCTTTTCTGCTGTCAAATCTGCTGAGTCATCATCTGCCATTTCGCTTTCTCAATGCAAAAACTGAATGCAATGTTTAAACTTCACAAAAAAGTTTCCAATAAAAAACGTTGCAAAACTGTTTCTTAAGTGCACTGTCTCTACAAAAAATAGCTTAGCTATATCCTCAAAATGGCACTGACAAAAAACGAAAAATATTTAGCTCACTAGTGGAATCCTTCTTCTTATTTCCTTTTCATCAACATTAAATGTCACTGTACCTTCTTTATCTTGTAACTGGCGAATTTTCTCTTGATTGTTCATGTGTGAAATCCCCGATAATTCCGCTCGTTTCTTTCGTAGGTACTTGCAGTGACGTCCTCCATTATGCTAATGCTAGCTTCTCATGAGGGAGTTTTTTGACAAAATGTAGTGTTGTCTTTCTAGTTTTCTTCTACAACACTTCTTGGTAAGCCTACAGAAGCTATAAGCTTGACTCCAAAAGATGACACGTCTTGTAAGTTTTACCTTTTACTTGAAAAAAGGGAACATTACAGGAAAAACATGAAATCATAAGGGTCAAAAAACTGTTTTTCTCCATAGGCTTCTAGCGCTTTCTCTCGTCTGATGACATCACTACTACGGAAGCCTTATGGGTCCATACAAATATGCAATTTAGATATAATTACTAAATATGGCTCTAACATGGGAGGAACCAGACTAAAAGGGGGGCGGCCCATCCTCTTCTGCCCGGCACAGGGTGTGTCCAAAAAAGACCATATCATGGTCAGTCCAAGGTGACTCAGGACTGAAAGACTTTGCCCCTCCTGAGTTAGGTAGTCAGTGGGGGGGCTAAACCACGTGAAGGGGGTCCAGATCCAGGAACTGGGGTTGGCGTGGGGGTGAGGGTTGATGGGGGCAGCTCACACTTCTCGCAGGATCTAGGGCTCGGGGGCAGGTGCAAGGCCGAGGCAGAGAAGAGAACATGCAGTTAGAAAAAAAGCAGTGCTATAGCCAGTAGCATTATGTAAGAGCAGGGGAGCACAAGCATAGGAAATGCCCCGACAGGTGTAAGCTATGGCAGCATACCTATTAGGAGAGGGACAGAGAATACACGCAGTCAAGAGAGTTCCAAACCATCTACACCCAATCAAGGATAAAGTATGGAAAGTTTCTCACTCCATAAGACACTAGGGCATGGCCTTCTCCATCTCTCCACCTAGACTATGTTTGGCAGTAGGCTAGGCTGAAAAGATATGTTTTTAATCTACACTTAAAAATTTAAACTGTGTCCGAATCCCTAACATGCCTTGGTAAACCGTTCCACAACAGAGGAGCTCTAAAAGAGAAGGCTCTACCACCGGCCGTGCTTTTCAAAATTCTAGGGAGTAATAGATGGCCGGCTTCTTGTGAACGAAGCAGTCGTGTCGGCTTATAAGGGGCAATCATTTCGGTCAGATATATAGGTGCAAGTCCGTTCACTGCTTTAAAAGTTAGCAACAGTACTTTATAATCAGCCCGATATTTAACAGGAAGCCAATGTAGTGATGCTAACACAGGAGTAATGTGCTCATACTTCTTGGATCTAGTCAAAATACGTGCCGCTGTATTCTGTACTAGTTGAAGACTCTTTAGAGAGCTGCTAGAGGAGCCAGATAATAAAGCATTACAATAGTCTAGCCTCGATGCAACAAAAGCATGCATCAAGGTTTTTGCATCCTCTAATAACATAATGTGCCGAATTTTTGCTATGTTTCTTAGGTGAAAGAAAGCTACTCTGGAAGTGTTTTTAATATGAGTGTCAATTGTAAGATCTTGATCAATAATAAAACCAAGGTTCTTGACCATTAGACTTGATGCAACTATGCAATCACCTGCATTTAACTGCAGATCCAACTTGTTCCTTAATTTTTTTGGGCCCAAAACCATCATCTTTGTTTTATCTAAATTTGAAAGCAGGACATTTACTGTCATCCAATTCTTCATATCAGAGATACAAGCCTCTAATTGAGTGAGTTGAAGTATTTCACCTGGTTTCATGTACAGCTGTGTATCATCTGCATAACAATGGAAATTCACACTATGTTTACGAATAACATTACCCAGTGGTAGCAAGTATAATGAGAACAGTAATGGTCCCAGCACTGAGCCTTGTGGAATACCATATTTAACCTGAGAGTAGTCAGAGAACTCTTGATCTAATTGCACAAATTGAAACCTGTCTGATAAGTATGGTTTAAACCATGAGAGTGCCCGTCCACGCAAACCAACCAGGTTTTCTAGCCTATGAAGGAGAATCTGGTGGTCAATAGTGTCAAAAGCAGCATTTATGTCAAGGAGTACTAGAATAGAAACACAACCAGTATCCGATGCTAACAGTATCATTTACAACTTTAATAAGTGCCGTCTCAGTGCTATGGTTTGGTCTAAAACCTGATTGTAGTGTTTCATACAGATTATTAGTTTTTAGGAAAGCAGTTAATTGTTGAGCTACAGATTTCTCAACCATTTTTTACAAAAAGGGAAGATTTGAAATGGGCCTATAGTTCTTCAGATTAACAGGATCAAGATTTGGTTTCTTTATAAGAGGCTTGATTACTGCCACTTTTAATGACTTAGGTATGCAACCCAATAATAGGGATGTATTTATGATATCTAACATGGGCTGGCCTAGCACAGGCAAAAGCTCTTTAATAAGCTTTGTTGGTATGGGATCTAACAGACATGTAGATAATTAGGAGGACATTTGGATGATGATTTTGAGCGTATGCACGTTCTAAGATCAAATCTGTGTGTAAGCATGTTTTATAAATGAGGCCCCAGTGCTCTAGATTGTCTTTAAGTTCCTCCCAAAACATACATGAGAGAACAGATACTTCTAAGTGAAACATACACTCCAAAGCAATACAAAGAACAAGAGAAAACTTCAGCAAGATAGTTGAAATGTGTAGCATGTAACTCAAGTCTGAAATAATTGTTCTTTGCTTTATAGCACAATAAAGATGTTTGGATGAACTCAGTTTCTTTGAGAAGCTTATTAAATGTTTTTCACCTGTCAATATTTGGATGCTTTGATCTGCATCTGCTATTCGTAAGCTGACATTCTCAAAGGGGGGGTTCCATGCCAAAGTATGTACTGGGAACTAAATACATACAGGTAGTAATAAAAAAAAAATGGAAATGCAATGGAAAGTTATGTAGTATAGGGTTGCTTGTTCCTTGTGTTTGCTTGCTTCTTGTTCCTAGTGTTGTTGGTTTGATTTCGCCAGTGTTTTGTAGTACTTTGTTTATTTCTTCAGTGTTTTATTTTATATTTAGTTTATTTCTTAATTAAACTCCAGTTTGTTTTTGGATTCCTGCCTCCTACCTGGAGGCTATAATCTGCTCAAAACTCCCTCCTTGCTTTTCTTTATGTAAAGTCCTCTTATGTTGTGATCGCACAACTGGCTGTCAAACCTTGTCGGTTAAGTGGACTACCATTTAACTTAAGTTAAGTGGTAGTCCTAAGGTGGTGTTTAGCCATTGTGGGGCTCAGGTAGGTTTTAATGACCTTATGTAGATGGATGCTCTTCTCTGCGGCACGTGGGGGCCCCCCCTCCCACTATGTGGCCCTCCTGCTAATGTGAGTGTTTTGAAGTGCCATAACTTTTATATTTGTGTTTGAGCTAAGTAGTTCAAAAAATGACTATTTGACAATAATATACTACATTGCATTTTTATACTTTATAAGGTTTTTGCACTAGGAATGACTGATCGCCTACTAACCTGGATTTTAAAATAATGTAACCATATGTATTGAATTTCACAGAAGTGACTTCATTACCAAGTAGTTGCTTACTATGTCCATTATTAACAATCTGCATGGTTTCCATTAAATATTCTGCCAAAGATTCTGCTGCAGCTCACTAGCATTGAATGGTGGAAAGTCAGGCCGATAAGGATGAACATGTGAGCGCTGTATCCACTGTGCTAACTGAAAACAAGCATCTTTCAGCTGTAACTAACAGCACATTGGCTAGCATACAAATGGGCTACAATGAAATCAACACTGTAGCTACTGCACATTATGCTGTATATTGGTTATATGCTTATCTGGATATCTAATGTTCGCTAGACTGTGGTTGTCCCAGTTGGGCTACCATTGGTCTGTTTTTGGTAGCCCAAAAACTCCTATGTCAATTAGTCAAACTACTCATTGGCAGAACTTCCTGTGGCTCCTGGTAACTAGCTAGCTATGGCTAGATTGTTTTGTGGCTATCAGCATCAGCTATCGGTTTTCTGGTGCCTGTTACCCTCTTGATGTAACAGTGTAGTCCAAATGTAGTGCATCGTGGGTATCTCAGTTGGTATTAATATGTGAGTTTAAAACTGAAAAATAAAGGATATGATATATATATAAAGCAATACTTGGGCTCTCCTGGGTCCTGCAATGCTATTTTTCACGTAAATTTCTTCATACTTCATTTGTAGATTGTACATTGATAGAATTGCTGATCATACTTATTGGCTGGCATGTTTGATACTGAACTGTGCATAGCAATGCATTCCTTTCATCAAAAACAAAGTACAGCAGTTTATTTAGAAAAATAATCTATTTACAAAAAGTGATAACATAAGTTAGTTGTGTAGATGTACAGAATGATTTATTAAGGAATTCAATTTATTTTAAATAAATTCCCAGTTTGATAAGGTACATGTTTATGATGTATACATTTAATACTGTGTGTGATATGTTGGTGCTTTGTTTTGGTATGTATATTCCGCTCTATATATATATATATATACTGTTATTGTCGTCATAACCTAGCTGTCAACTCCTAACATATGGCTCCAACAAGATGATCCTTCTCCACGTCACTTCCTTCACCAGGTCTCATGTTCTCTCCCCGACTCAAACCCATACTTTGCTTTTGCCCTTGACCCCACTCTCTGCTGCTCCCTGCTGGCTGCAGCAGCCATGTGCAAGGCCAGGCTGTTGGATGGCAGGCAGGTTCTTGTAGACGGCGTGGCTGTAGGGGATGAAGCAGAGGCCCAGCTGCAGGTGCCGGGCCAGGCGGCAGTATGCAGCCAGAGCCAAGACCAACAGGGGGGTGACCAGCAGGAAGCCCACCACAAGCAGAGCCACACAGCCCCCATCGCTCAGGAGGTCCGAGCAGTACAGGGATGAGCCTTGGGGGCGCACCTTGAGTGGGGGGAAGGAGAGAGCGTCAAGTCGTTTGCATATAAGCAATTCAGAGGTTAATCCTGAGGTGTGAATTTTCTCTTTGAATTTTCTCTGGTTCTTGAGAACAAAACAAGCCCACTGTTTCATACTACCACACTGTTGTACCATTCTCCTGTCAAACAGCAGTAGTAATTAGTAGTTACTTTATGTCAACCTTTGTGACCCCTGTTTGATTGATGGCCTCCAGGTGGCCTTTGGGGTGTCCGATGACCCCATGACCGATGTGTGAACCAAGAAAGAGGGAGGGGGGAGGTTGGGGGTGGAGGGCTTACAGACGCTTCGTCACCGTGTGTGACGTGATGGACCAGCCAGGTGGTCAAGGGTTGATGTCTCTGCGTGGCTGGGTGTGTGTGTGTGACGAGCGCGTGGGTATTAGGCCATATCGCAAACAGCCAAAGTCATCCCGGTGTCATAATGTCTCTGAGATACACCACAGGTGATCTGTTCTCGCAGAAACGCATAGACATCTGTGGTATATGTTTGTTAGGTAATAAAAACATACCAATGGTCTCTTGTTTAGAGATTCTAGCAGCTGGGGTGAGGTGCTAAATGGGGATTTGTTAAAACAGTACATACCATATGAACAACAGATTAAATTTGTAGATTATTGCAACTGAAAAATGTGATAATATAATTAAACGCGGCGCGCTAAACTGAAATTATGATTACATTTTAAGTAAGGCTGTTAGGAACCGGATAAGGACCCAGACGCAGATCAGGATAAGGCAAAAGAGTTGTTTAATGGGAAGCAGGGGTCAAACCAGGTGATCAGAGAATCGGAGGTACAAAAACGCGAGGCAGAGAGAAGTCGAAAACAGGCAGTCAAAAGGTCGATAATCAGGAAGGCAGAAAGGCAAACAAACAAAATCACTAGGCAGGCTCGGAGTCGTAATAAGAAGGGTAGTCTCGGGAAATACAAATTACACTGGCTTCGGAAAGATAGGCTCAGGGAAAAATGAATCAACGTACTGACAACGGGTGAATGAAAACACTGAACATATATACAGGCAGAGACAGGAAACACAATGGGAATCAGGTGTGACTGGGAGGAGAGAGAGGTAGGAACACAGGTGAAAACAATGGGAATCGTAATCTAATTACGAGGGGAGACGAAAGACACGGACTGGGAAACATACAAACAAATCTACAATAAACGACCTGGGAGATCAGGCAGACACGTACATAGCTAGAAGGGGAGGAACGCAAAAAGAGAAAGTGCGTGCGTATGAAAGGGAAAGTGAAAAGCTAATCAGGGATACGATAATGAGAGAGAATGAGCGAAAGTCAGAAGCGTGAGATAATTAGTGATTAGTAGTGTTAGTAACTTAATCTAAATCCCTAATGTTAGTAGATTAGTTGGTTAGTACTATATACATCTAACTAATATATACAAAGTGCAATCTAGAAAGTAAGAAGGAAGAAAACGAGATAATAAGCGAAGGCGGAGGAAACCGGAAATTCTAAACACCCGAAGTGCATGACAAGACAAGGAGTGGATCTAGAAATAAACGGAACAGGAACAATAACAGACGGGGGAGCAGAACGTGACAGAACAGTGAAAAATGCAAAGCTGAAAAAAGAATAATGAAACATGACTGATGATAAATAAACAAAGTACAAAAATGACAGAACAATAACTCAGAATATAACAGGACCCCCCCCCTAAGAAACGCCTCTTGGCGTTTTAACAGGAGGAACAACAAAAACAGATGAACAACAAGAAGCAGGGGAAGCCAGGCAGACAAGGGGCAAAACACAGGGTGGGATCTTACAGGTAAGGAATAGGCTAGGCGGAGGGAACTCAGACAGGCAAGGAGCAAAGCACGGAACAGGATCTCAGACAGGCAAGGGGCAAAACACGAGACAGGATCTCAGACAGGCAAGGAGCAAAACACGGGACAGGATCTCAGACAGGCAAGGAAAAGGCACGGGACAGAATCTCAGACAGGCAAGGTAAAGGCACGGGACAGAATCTCAGACAGGCAGGGTCAAAACATTAGACAGATTCTCAGACAGGTCGGGAACATTCAAAGTCTCTGATTAATGAATTGTCCAAAATGAAGCGGGAAGGGACCCAGCTTCGTTCCTCGGGACCGTAGCCCTCCCAGTCCACAAGATATTGGCGACCACGGCCCTGCGGCGAAACGTCCAAAAGTTTGCGGACCGTGTAGGCATCTCCACCATCAATAAGACGGGGGGTGGGGGTGGCTCAGGGCGGGACACAAAGGGTGGGTAACAAGGGGTTTGAGGCGGGAAACATGGAAACTGGGGTGAATACGTCGCATGGTGTGAGGTAATTTTAACCTAACAGCAGTGGGACTGATGATTCTAATGATGGGGAAGGGGCCAATAAAACGGGTGCGAGCTTACGATGGTCGATCCTAAGGGGAATGTCTCTGGTGGACAACCAGACCCGCTGCCTAACGTGGTAACGGGGGCCTTGGAGCGTCTCTTGTCCGCAGTCTCCTTCATACGGGCACTGGCTCGGAGAAGGTTGCGGCGTGTGAGGTTCCAGGTGCGGCGACAACGACGGAAGAAGGCCTGAGCGGAGGGGACTCCCACCTCCACCTCCTGGCTGGGAAACAAAGGTGGTTGGTAACCCAGGGAACATTCAAACGGAGACATGCGGGAAGAGGAAGAGGTTTGAGAGTTGATAGCATACTCCGCCCAGGGGAGTTGTTGGCTCCATGAGGAGGGATTCTGAGAGCAGAGACAGCGTAGGACCGTCTCAATGACTTGATTAGCCCGCTCTGTCTGGCCATTAGACTGGGGATGAAAACCTGAGGAGAGACTAACAGATGAACCAATAAGTAAACAGAAAGCCTTCCAAAACCTGGAGATAAACTGGGGACCTCTGTCAGAAACAATATTGTTGGGGATACCATGTAATCGAAAAATGTTCTGAATAATAAGGGTGGCTGTCTCCTTAGCAGAGGGAAGTTTGGGTAAAGGGATAAAATGAACAGCTTTAGAAAAACGGTCGATAACTGACATGATGGTAGTGTAATTGTTGGAGGGGGGCAAACCAGTGATAAAGTCAAGCGCTATGTGGGACCAAGGGCGGTGAGGGATGGGTAGGGGCTGTAATAGACCAGGGGGATGCTGGTGGGAATTCTTGTTCTGGGCACAGACAGAGCAGGCAAAAATAAAATCTTTAATATCCTGGACCATAGCAGGCCACCAAAAACGTCTCTGAATAAAAGTAACAGTTCTATTAATGCCCGGATGACAGGACAAGCGAGAAGAGTGACCCCACTGAAGCACTTGGGAACGAACCGAGCTGGGAACGAAGAGACGGTTTGTGGGGCAGCGGCTAGGACCAACCTCCCCCTCCAGAGCAGAGCGAACAGTCGTCTCTATGTCCAGGAGAACAGAATAGATAGAACATTGGGGTAGGATGGTTTCAGGCTCGGATGAACCGGAAGGGAGATCAAATCGGCGGGATAGGGCATCAGGTTTGGTGTTTTTAGAACCGGGACGATAGGACAGGACAAAATTGAATCTCGCGAAAAACAGGGACCAACGGGCCTGACGAGAATTAAGCCTCTTGGCGGTATGCAAGTACTCTAGGTTCTTGTGGTCGGTCCACACCAAGAACGGAACTTGGGCACCCTCCAGCCAATGCCTCCACTCCTCCAAGGCAAGCTTAACTGCCAGTAACTCCCGATTGCCAATGTCATAGTTCTGTTCCGTGGGGCTGAGTCGGTGAGAGTAAAAGGCGCAAGGGTGTACCTTCTTATCCTTGGGGGAGCATTGAGATAGGATGGCCCCTACACCGATGTTGGATGCGTCAACCTCCACGATAAACTGGGCCGTAGGGTCAGGATGGATGAGGATGGGATCCGATGTGAAGCGCTGCTTGAGAGCGTGGAAAGCTTCTTCTGCTCGGGGGATTCCAGTCGAACTGGACCTTGACGGATGTGAGCGCTGTGAGGGGTGCTGCCAGGGTACTGTAATTGCGGATGAATCTGCGATAGAAGTTAGCGAATCCCAGAAAACGCTGTAGCTCCTTGCGACTCACCGGCCGGGGCCAGTCCAGAACAGCCCTGATCTTCTGAGGATCCATCTGGAGGCTCCCGGCTGAGATGATGTAGCCCAGGAAAGTAGTCGTCTGGCAGTGGAACTCACACTTCTCGGGTTTGACAAAGAGTCTGTTCTCCAGGAGACGCTGGAGAACACTGCGGACATGAACAGTATGTTCCTGAAGGTCCTTGGAAAAAATACAAATGTCATCCAAGTACACAAACACAAACACATTAATAAAGTCCCTCAAAATATCATTGACTAAGCCTTGAAAAACAGCAGGAGCATTGGTCAAGCCGAAAGGCATGACGAGGTACTCCCAGTGGCCAGTAGGAGTGTTAAAGGCCGTCTTCCACTCGTCCCCCCTCACGAATGCGTACCAAGTGGTAGGCGTTGCGCAGGTCCAACTTGGTGAAGATAGTAGCTCCTTGGAGCTGTTCAAACGCAGAAGTCATGAGGGGAGAGGGTAACGGTTCTTGACAGTGATGTCATTGAGTGCCCGATAGTCGATGCACGGGCGAAGAGACCCGTCCTTCTTGCCCACGAAGAAGAACCCCGCTCCGGCAGGTGAGGAGGAAGGACGAATGATGCCAGCGGCCAGTGACTCCTGGAGGTACATATTCATGGTCTCAGTCTCGGGGGGAGGACAAGGAAACAGGCGCCCCTAGGAGGGGTAGCGCCAGACAGGAGTTCTATGGCGCAATCATAGGGACGGTGGGGGGCAGGCAGGTGGCTCGGGACTTGAGAAGACCTCCTTGAGGTCCAGGTACTCGGAAGGGATAGAAGATAGGTCAGAAGGTATCTCGGAAGGAGGAGGACTCGGGACAGAAGAGTGGGCCTGATGAAGACAGTTAGATGAACAGGATGGGCTCCAACCCATAATCCTGTGAGTGTTCCACTCCACGGAGGGGTTATGGCGTACAAGCCATGGATGACCAAGAATGATAGGCGCATGAGGAGAGTCAATGACGTGCAGACATATCTTCTCCTGATGGTTACCGGAGATGCGCAAAGTAAGAGGGGAGCTGATCTGGGTGATCTGGGCCAGTCTCTGCCCATTGAGAGCATTGGCAATGAGAGGCCGTGACAAGCTGGAAACCGGAATCCCCACTTCGCAACCACCCCAGCATCGACAAAACTCTCTTCAGCTCCTGAGTCGATGAGAGCAGTGGTCTCTCGCTTCTCACCCTCCCACTCAATGGTAACCGGCAGGCAGGTCCGTTGTTTGGAGGAGCGTTCAATCGGAATGACACCCACTAGTGCTCCTCGCTTAACTAGTGGGCGTTCACTTTTAAAAGGACAGTTGGGGATGAAGTGCCCTGACTCCCGCAGTACAGACAGGACCTAATCGCCATCCTGCGGTTACGCTCCTGACGGGAAAGTCGAGCACGATCCAGCTGCATGGGTTCAGGGTCAGGGTTAGTGAAGACGCCACTCTGGGATGGATGTTGACTCTGGCAGGCGTCCTGAACCCGGCCGTCTCCAGACCCAGGAACAACCCCGGCACTACGCAAACGGGCGACGCTCCTGAAGCCTGGAGTCTACTCGGATGGCCAGGCTGACGAGGTCGTCGAAAGACTCAGGTAGGTCACGGGTCAGGATCTCGTCTTTGAGATGTTCAGATAGTCCGAAGATAAATGCGTCATACAGCGCCTTCCTTCCCAGCCACAGGAGTTAGCCAAGGTCTGGAAGTTGATGGCGTAGTCCGAGACCGACCCTCCCTCCTGGCGTAAGTAGAGCATCTCGCGGGCAGCTTCGTGACCATGTTTAGACCGATCAAAACCCTCTTCATCTCCTCGGAAAACAAGCTAAAACTCTGGCAGTAGGGAAACGACCCCTCCCACGCAGTAGTAGCCCAGGTCTTGGCACGACCGGTCAGTTGAATGATGACGTGGGCGACCCTGGAAACTTCGCTGGGGAACGATGGCTGAAGTTGGAAAATCAGCTGGCATTGAGTGAGGAACGCACGACAACCGCCCGGTTCACCTGCGTACCTCCCGGAGGGGGCAGACGGGGTTCGCGCACCGCGCAGAGGGAAATCCGGGTTGAGGTGCGGGGTCAGGAGCTCGCAGCGTCAGGGTTAGTTCCGCCAAACTGGAGGTGAGGGTGTTAGGAACCGGATAAGGACCCAGACGCAGATCAGGATAAGGCAAAAGAGTTGTTTAATGGGAAGCAGGGGTCAAACCAGGTGATCAGAGAATCGGAGGTACAAAAACGCGAGGCAGAGAGAAGTCGAAAACAGGCAGTCAAAAGGTCGATAATCAGGAAGGCAGAAAGGCAAACAAACAAAATCACTAGGCAGGCTCGAGTCGTAATAAGAAAGGGTAGTCTCGGGAAATACAAATTACACTGGCTTCGGAAAGATAGGCTCAGGGAAAAATGAATCAACGTACTGACAACGGGTGAATGAAAACACTGAACATATATACAGGCAGAGACAGGAAACACAATGGGAATCAGGTGTGACTGGGAGGAGAGAGAGGTAGGAACACAGGTGAAAACAATGGGAATCGTAATCTAATTAAGGGGGAGACGAAAGACACGGACTGGGAAACATACAAACAAATCTACAATAAACGACCTGGGAGATCAGGCAGACACGTACATAGCTAGAAGGGGAGGAACGCAAAGAGAGAAAGTGCGTGCGTATGAAAGGGAAAGTGAAAAGCTAATCAGGGATACGATAATGAGAGAGAATGAGCGAAAGTCAGAAGCGTGAGATAATTAGTGATTAGTAGTGTTAGTAACTTAATCTAAATCCCTAATGTTAGTAGATTAGTTGGTTAGTACTATATACATCTAACTAATATATACAAAGTGCAATCTAGAAAGTAAGAAGGAAGAAAACGAGATAATAAGCGAAGGCGGAGGAAACCCGGAAATTCTAAACACCCGAAGTGCATGACAAGACAAGGAGTGGATCTAGAAATAAACGGAACAGGAACAATAACAGACGGGGGAGCAGAACGTGACAGAACAGTGAAAAATGCAAAGCTGAAAAAAGAATAATGAAACATGACTGATGATAAATAAACAAAGTACAAAAATGACAGAACAATAACTCAGAATATAACAGGACCCCCCCCCTAAGAAACGCCTCTTGGCGTTTTAACAGGAGGAACAACAAAAACAGATGAACAACAAGAAGCAGGGGAAGCCAGGCAGACAAGGGGCAAAACACAGGGTGGGATCTTACAGGTAAGGAATAGGCTAGGCGGAGGGAACTCAGACAGGCAAGGAGCAAAGCACGGAACAGGATCTCAGACAGGCAAGGGGCAAAACACGAGACAGGATCTCAGACAGGCAAGGAGCAAAACACGGGACAGGATCTCAGACAGGCAAGGAAAAGGCACGGGACAGAATCTCAGACAGGCAAGGTAAAGGCACGGGACAGAATCTCAGACAGGCAGGGTCAAAACATTAGACAGATTCTCAGACAGGTCGGGAACATTCAAAGTCTCTGATTAATGAATTGTCCAAAATGAAGCGGGAAGGGACCCAGCTTCGTTCCTCGGGACCGTAGCCCTCCCAGTCCACAAGATATTGGCGACCACGGCCCCTGCGGCGAACGTCCAAAAGTTTGCGGACCGTGTAGGCATCTCCACCATCAATAAGACGGGGGGGTGGGGGTGGCTCAGGGGCGGGACACAAAGGGTGGGTAACAAGGGGTTTGAGGCGGGAAACATGGAAACTGGGGTGAATACGTCGCATGGTGTGAGGTAATTTTAACCTAACAGCAGTGGGACTGATGATTCTAATGATGGGGAAGGGGCCAATAAAACGGGGTGCGAGCTTACGATGGTCGATCCTAAGGGGAATGTCTCTGGTGGACAACCAGACCCGCTGCCTAACGTGGTAACGGGGGGCCTTGGAGCGTCTCTTGTCCGCAGTCTCCTTCATACGGGCACTGGCTCGGAGAAGGTTGCGGCGTGTGAGGTTCCAGGTGCGGCGACAACGACGGAAGAAGGCCTGAGCGGAGGGGACTCCCACCTCCACCTCCTGGCTGGGAAACAAAGGTGGTTGGTAACCCAGGGAACATTCAAACGGAGACATGCGGGAAGAGGAAGAGGTTTGAGAGTTGATAGCATACTCCGCCCAGGGGAGTTGTTGGCTCCATGAGGAGGGATTCTGAGAGCAGAGACAGCGTAGGACCGTCTCAATGACTTGATTAGCCCGCTCTGTCTGGCCATTAGACTGGGGATGAAAACCTGAGGAGAGACTAACAGATGAACCAATAAGTAAACAGAAAGCCTTCCAAAACCTGGAGATAAACTGGGGACCTCTGTCAGAAACAATATTGTTGGGGATACCATGTAATCGAAAAATGTTCTGAATAATAAGGGTGGCTGTCTCCTTAGCAGAGGGAAGTTTGGGTAAAGGGATAAAATGAACAGCTTTAGAAAAACGGTCGATAACTGACATGATGGTAGTGTAATTGTTGGAGGGGGGCAAACCAGTGATAAAGTCAAGCGCTATGTGGGACCAAGGGCGGTGAGGGATGGGTAGGGGCTGTAATAGACCAGGGGGATGCTGGTGGGAATTCTTGTTCTGGGCACAGACAGAGCAGGCAAAAATAAAATCTTTAATATCCTGGACCATAGCAGGCCACCAAAAACGTCTCTGAATAAAAGTAACAGTTCTATTAATGCCCGGATGACAGGACAAGCGAGAAGAGTGACCCCACTGAAGCACTTGGGAACGAACCGAGCTGGGAACGAAGAGACGGTTTGTGGGGCAGCGGCTAGGACCAACCTCCCCCTCCAGAGCAGAGCGAACAGTCGTCTCTATGTCCAGGAGAACAGAATAGATAGAACATTGGGGTAGGATGGTTTCAGGCTCGGATGAACCGGAAGGGAGATCAAATCGGCGGATAGGGCATCAGGTTTGGTGTTTTTAGAACCGGGACGATAGGACAGGACAAAATTGAATCTCGCGAAAAACAGGGACCAACGGGCCTGACGAAATTAAGCCTCTTGGCGGTATGCAAGTACTCTAGGTTCTTGTGGTCGGTCCACACCAAGAACGGAACTTGGGCACCCTCCAGCCAATGCCTCCACTCCTCCAAGGCAAGCTTAACTGCCAGTAACTCCCGATTGCCAATGTCATAGTTCTGTTCCGTGGGGCTGAGTCGGTGAGAGTAAAAGGCGCAAGGGTGTACCTTCTTATCCTTGGGGGAGCATTGAGATAGGATGGCCCCTACACCGATGTTGGATGCGTCAACCTCCACGATAAACTGGGCCGTAGGGTCAGGATGGATGAGGATGGGATCCGATGTGAAGCGCTGCTTGAGAGCGTGGAAAGCTTCTTCTGCTCGGGGATTCCAGTCGAACTGGACCTTGACGGATGTGAGCGCTGTGAGGGGTGCTGCCAGGGTACTGTAATTGCGGATGAATCTGCGATAGAAGTTAGCGAATCCCAGAAAACGCTGTAGCTCCTTGCGACTCACCGGCCGGGGCCAGTCCAGAACAGCCCTGATCTTCTGAGGATCCATCTGGAGGCTCCCGGCTGAGATGATGTAGCCCAGGAAAGTAGTCGTCTGGCAGTGGAACTCACACTTCTCGGGTTTGACAAAGAGTCTGTTCTCCAGGAGACGCTGGAGAACACTGCGGACATGAACAGTATGTTCCTGAAGGTCCTTGGAAAAAATACAAATGTCATCCAAGTACACAAACACAAACACATTAATAAAGTCCCTCAAAATATCATTGACTAAGCCTTGAAAAACAGCAGGAGCATTGGTCAAGCCGAAAGGCATGACGAGGTACTCCCAGTGGCCAGTAGGAGTGTTAAAGGCCGTCTTCCACTCGTCCCCCTCACGAATGCGTACCAAGTGGTAGGCGTTGCGCAGGTCCAACTTGGTGAAGATAGTAGCTCCTTGGAGCTGTTCAAACGCAGAAGTCATGAGGGGGAGAGGGTAACGGTTCTTGACAGTGATGTCATTGAGTGCCCGATAGTCGATGCACGGGCGAAGAGACCCGTCCTTCTTGCCCACGAAGAAGAACCCCGCTCCGGCAGGTGAGGAGGAAGGACGAATGATGCCAGCGGCCAGTGACTCCTGGAGGTACATATTCATGGTCTCAGTCTCGGGACGGGACAAGGAAAACAGGCGCCCCCTAGGAGGGTAGCGCCAGACAGGAGTTCTATGGCGCAATCATAGGGACGGTGGGGGGGCAGGCAGGTGGCTCGGGACTTGGAGAAGACCTCCTTGAGGTCCAGGTACTCGGAAGGGATAGAAGATAGGTCAGAAGGTATCTCGGAAGGAGGAGGACTCGGGACAGAAGAGTGGGCCTGATGAAGACAGTTAGATGAACAGGATGGGCTCCAACCCATAATCCTGTGAGTGTTCCACTCCACGGAGGGGTTATGGCGTACAAGCCATGGATGACCAAGAATGATAGGCGCATGAGGAGAGTCAATGACGTGCAGACATATCTTCTCCTGATGGTTACCGGAGATGCGCAAAGTAAGAGGGGAGCTGATCTGGGTGATCTGGGCCAGTCTCTGCCCATTGAGAGCATTGGCAATGAGAGGCCGTGACAAGCTGGAAACCGGAATCCCCCACTTCGCAACCACCCCAGCATCGACAAAACTCTCTTCAGCTCCTGAGTCGATGAGAGCAGTGGTCTCTCGCTTCTCACCCTCCCACTCAATGGTAACCGGCAGGCAGGTCCGTTGTTTGGAGGAGCGTTCAATCGGAATGACACCCACTAGTGCTCCTCGCTTAACTAGTGGGCGTTCACTTTTAAAAGGACAGTTGGGAATGAAGTGCCCTGACTCCCCGCAGTACAGACAGGACCTAGTCGCCATCCTGCGGTTACGCTCCTGACGGGAAAGTCGAGCACGATCCAGCTGCATGGGTTCAGGGTCAGGGTTAGGTGAAGACGCCACTCTGGGATGGATGTTGACTCTGGCAGGCGTCCTGAACCCGGCCGTCTCAGACCCAGGAACAACCCCGGCACTACGCAAACGGCGACGCTCCTGAAGCCTGGAGTCTACTCGGATGGCCAGGCTGACGAGGTCGTCGAAAGACTCAGGTAGGTCACGGGTCAGGATCTCGTCTTTGAGATGTTCAGATAGTCCGAAGATAAATGCGTCATACAGCGCCTTCCTTCCCCAGCCACAGGAGTTAGCCAAGGTCTGGAAGTTGATGGCGTAGTCCGAGACCGACCCTCCCTCCTGGCGTAAGTAGAGCATCTCGCGGGCAGCTTCGTGACCATGTTTAGACCGATCGAAAACCCTCATCTCTCTCGGAAAACAAGCTAAAACTCTGGCAGTAGGGAAACGACCCCTCCCACGCAGTAGTAGCCCAGGTCTTGGCACGACCGGTCAGTTGAATGATGACGTAGGCGACCCTGGAAACTTCGCTGGGGAACGTAGATGGCTGAAGTTGGAAAATCAGCTGGCATTGAGTGAGGAACGCACGACAACCGCCCGGTTCACCTGCGTACCTCTCCGGAGGGGGCAGACGGGGTTCGCGCACCGGCGCAGAGGGAAATCCGGGTTGAGGTGCGGGGTCAGGAGCTCGCAGCGTCAGGGTTAGTTCCGCCAAACTGGAGGTGAGGGTCTGCAGATGTTCGGTGACCGTCTCCAGATGGTGTTGATGCCGTCCGAGCATGGCACCTTGCTGCTCGAGAGCAAAGCGAATCTGGTCTGGATCTGCTGGGTCCATCTTGGTCAGTACGTTCTGTTAGGAACCGGATAAGGACCCAGACGCAGATCAGGATAAGGCAAAAGAGTTGTTTAATGGGAAGCAGGGGTCAAACCAGGTGATCAGAGAATCGGAGGTACAAAAACGCGAGGCAGAGAGAAGTCGAAAACAGGCAGTCAAAAGGTCGATAATCAGGAAGGCAGAAAGGCAAACAAACAAAATCACTAGGCAGGCTCGGAGTCGTAATAAGAAGGGTAGTCTCGGGAAATACAAATTACACTGGCTTCGGAAAGATAGGCTCAGGGAAAAATGAATCAACGTACTGACAACGGGTGAATGAAAACACTGAACATATATACAGGCAGAGACAGGAAACACAATGGGAATCAGGTGTGACTGGGAGGAGAGAGAGGTAGGAACACAGGTGAAAACAATGGGAATCGTAATCTAATTACGAGGGGAGACGAAAGACACGGACTGGGAAACATACAAACAAATCTACAATAAACGACCTGGTAGATCAGGCAGACACGTGCATAGCTAGAAGGGGAGGAACGCAAAGAGAGAAAGTGCGTGCGTATGAAAGGGAAAGTGAAAAGCTAATCAGGGATACGATAATGAGAGAGAATGAGCGAAAGTCAGAAGCGTGAGATAATTAGTGATTAGTAGTGTTAGTAACTTAATCTAAATCCCTAATGTTAGTAGATTAGTTGGTTAGTACTATATACATCTAACTAATATATACAAAGTGCAATCTAGAAAGTAAGAAGGAAGAAAACGAGATAATAAGCGAAGGCGGAGGAAACCCGGAAATTCTAAACACCCGAAGTGCATGACAAGACAAGGAGTGGATCTAGAAATAAACGGAACAGGAACAATAACAGACGGGGGAGCAGAACGTGACAGAACAGTGAAAAATGCAAAGCTGAAAAAAGAATAATGAAACATGACTGATGATAAATAAACAAAGTACAAAAATGACAGAACAATAACTCAGAATATAACAAAGGCTGCACTCATTAATAAACAGCCAGCAGTTATTTTCACAAGCTCCAGTTTGTTTAAATGTTCACCCAGTCTGGATCACACAATCAAATGAACAAAATGACTAAATCGATGTACATAAATCACAATCAAAATGATTGAACAAATTTGAAATTGTTCTACGTGATTCTGTCTAATTACAAAGATGTAAAAAAACAAACAAATATAACCATTACTATGAGTTTGGCACTTAAACATGTGGAAAAATTGTCCCTTCTGAGAAGGAGTGTCTAGAAATGCAGAGACAAATGCAAGATCCATGGCAATGTATGACAAGAAATGTGTCACTCCAGAGAGCCAGAACTATCCATAGACTGGTGAGGAGTTCTGAAGACAACAGAAACAAAATGTTAATTTACTATGTTTTCTGTTTAACATGTACGTAAAGATTTGACTATTGCGCAAATTTGTATCGCTTTCGATAATTCTTTAGTGCATCTGTTTTTGTTAATTTACTAATGGGCTTGGTCTCTAATAATATGTTTTGTTAATTTACTATGTTTTCTGTTTAACATGTACGTAAAGATTTGACTATTGCGCAAATTTGTATCGCTATCACCATGTAACCTGTGAGCCCCCCTAACACCATATTTTAAAAAGTTCTATATGTTTCAGAATGAGCTTTTTTCTGAGCCGCTGTGGTTTGTGGTTGTGACCATGTAATTAAAGACTGCGTGTGTGTGCTTGGGGGTGGGCGTACAGAGAGGGTCCAGCGATGTGTCTCTGTGTTGCAGTTTGCCTCAGACGCAGAGAAACGCACGCGTCAACAAAGCAACAGGTGTTCTAACAACGACGACTGTCTAAACAGACAATAAACGAGCAGTTTACAGCCAGGTAATTAAAGACTGCTTTGTGGTATTTCCCATTAAACTGAACCAGGTCTTAACATCGCAATACATTTGCCTACTATAAAATATAATTGAACGTAATCACATATCGAAAATAGGCTACTAAGACGTTTATGTTGGAAATGTAGCCATATTTGACACAACACACTAGGTCAAAGTAAAACTATCTTCACCGGGGCTGTGAATAGATAATGTCTATTCTTTCTGACTCTAGAGAGAAAGGCATTACAGTAAAAAAAAAAATTCTGGGTTTTCACACACAAATATCTCAAGATGTTTTGTTGTCAGAAAAAAAAAAAGCCACCAAAAAAAAAAAAAAAGGCAAACAACCCAAATTCAATCACGCTTTTCACAAAAGGCATCATTTATTTGCTAGATTCGCTTCTAAGTAAACAATCCTGAAAGGCCGGGCAGAGCAGATTTATTCATTTGAAATCAGTTTGTTTATCCTACTTCCTTATTGATATTTCAGCATTGGTGAGGCCAAAGGGTCAGCTGAGGTACACTGACTTTTTTGTCGGGTGCCATGCACTTTGTTGATGACCTAATTCATAACGTGTCGTTTAGCTTATAATTTGATTGAATAGTCTTTACCGAATATTGTAAATGTTGTTAAATGTGTGGAAATAATTAAATAAACAAATAAAGAACCATCCAAAGAACCAATATGTGTCTCCCTTTATCAAAGGAAGAGTCACAGCAAACAGTCATATCTTCATATCGGTTTGGTGTCGGTTGTACTCAAATGGCAATTAGAGTAACCATGGGCGCACCAGTCCCGCTGAGCTATTTATTTACACGGACAATTTCACAGCATCAACCATAAATTATTTCAATTTACGCACATTCCATTAAACAGAGTGTAGAAATTCCGTCATTTGTAAATATATCATACTCCTAGGCTACAACTGAATCATATCTGCATAACATGGCATTACGAAACATTTCAGCATCTGTTACACTAACGAAACCATGTGATCCATTTTAGAATACAAGATATAAAATATAAAATCAAGAACACATACGTTATGAGCTCTACACGAGTGACGCAGAGGCACACACACATACACATACACACACACACACACACACACACACACACACACACACACACACACACACACAATGTTGTGAACGTTTGTAATTATAGAACACATTCAATTTTATGCGAAAGTAAGGGTGTCCACCACGCTAAAAAACGTAGAAATCAAAAAAGATCCATTAAAATGTATAAAGTGTGTGAAGAGAAGTGTGTACCACAAGAAACGATTAGGGAAATGATTTGCCTTGGGCTATAGACATACTAGTGCATTCGTCAAATATACGGACCCACATGTGAACACCCCAAATCCTTCATTTGTCTAGCACAGACCTAAACATGTTCAAATGAAACAACTCAAACTTCGCTGTTCCATGAATGCACACACACACACACACAACTATGTAAACAAAATTGACTTACCCCATCTGACAATAGTCACCGGTCGCTAACTTGCAGCCCCCGGAGATGAGCAAAGGGTAAAGGAAGATCTAAACCCCGTAGTGCACAGCCTGTTTGCCAATGTGACCCCCTGCAGGTGCAAAATGCTTTTGTCCTGGCTTGGTCAGTGTAAGTGTAATTCTAAAAACATGTTGCAAACCTCAAAGGTGATTAATGAGAACACTGACGAGGATTTGAATGCGTTAATTTCGTGCTGAAATAGGTCTACTATCACTAAATATATTGGTATAATATTAGATATATAAAATGTATCATGTTTAGCAATAGTGGTTTGTATGCTCATTTTCAAACGAAGAATGTTCAAAATCCACACTGATGCAATAGTGACAAAAACATTTCCAACGTTATATAGGCCTACTCACATATACAATGCATATACTCTCTGTACGTCTTTAAAAACATAATTCTAAAAATCTGTCAGCGTACCAAATTATTGATAAAAAAACGACGGCACGTTACAACTAAACTTTCATGATTTTATTTAGCAGAAACAAAACAAGCACTGTTCCAAAGCAAGGCAATCCATATTTTCCTACATTGGGGAGGGTAACTTGCCGTGTTTCTTCATCTCGTTGTCACGTCTCTCATGAAGTTTATTCAAATGCTCCAACAATAGCGCCACTGTTGATTGATAATCCTACCTAATTGGCATTGTATCGATAAGAAGTGGAAATAGATGTACTTATACTTAACCAGAGCATTTTGTTGTACCTTGACTGGGTCTCTGGTTTGTTTGACTTTAAATAGGGATAAGTAATTAGCTCCGTTTGGTGTGGAGTACCACGGGGTCAAATAAGCAAAGGGAAATTAATGCACGTCTTCAATGCACATGGCTGTGACAATCCAAACTAAACCCTTGAAAATCCCATACTAAATCTTCAAAGGCCTTTACGAGTTTTTGGTCACATAATTGTGAAAGCATTCTGATTAAATGCATGTTTTAATTTACATGTATTTATTTGTTAGAGCACACTATACCGCTTTATTTATTAACATGTTTTTATTGAATAACGGTCTACACATGCAGTTTATTAAAACGATTGTGTTAGTTTATGTACATAAAAAGTGTAGTTGGGAGGGAGTTATACAGTCGTTGGAATAATGATGTTCCAGACCAGGAATAAAGCCCCAGGAGGCCATCTCTGAGGTATACTTTAAAACGACACATTTGGGATTAATACGTTTTCTAAAGGATTCTTCCCTATTTCTGAGTAAAGCAACAGATAGTAAATTTTAACCTTAATCCGAGTCCTGGTGCAGATTCCAGTTCCAAAAAGACAAAAATGTGTAACTTATGTCAAAATGATGTCATAGCGACTGAAATTACAAGTACATAATTTTAAATATAACATCTTTTTGCAGATGATATTGCAAACGTACTCTGCTTTTACTATAACAAACAATTGTCGGCCATAAATGAGTCAAAATTATATTGTGGTGACCAGAAAAACTGGTCTGTGACAGGGACAGCTGTAAATACACAGAATGTAAATACTGACCATCTGGGCAGAGATGCTGAAGAACATTTGCTTCAAATCGTGGTAATAGTCTATATATCCACCTTGTGAAAGAATGTGTCATAAGACCAAACATGAAATTATCGTCATAGCTGGGTCTATCCTATACATGTACAGTGATTATGACTCCATGAAAAAAAAAAAAAAACTATTTTCACTATGATCGATGTAGAACACTTCAAACACATTGACACGAAACAAAATGTTTTCAAAAAAGGTTTTGAATCACATCAGTAAAGATCTATCAATCTTATTGCTAGTTATCACCATATCAATTTGCCAAAATGTTATATTTGTACAGATTCAAAAGGGAATGTTCAAAGAGCTATAGGTAGAATTCTATAAATTCTAGTGCCAAAGACGTACCCCCAAGAAAAATGCAAATAGTGATTGTACATCTGTTTATAATGTTTTATATATTGTGCAACATCCCAAGCATATCCTACCGTATATAATTATATGCAATATAATTCTACATTTCTGTTTGCGTAGACCTAGAAATTGTACTGCGCATTGTGTTGGATCGTAGAAGTCAGCAACACAAAACAGAGTGGGGCTGAATAGTTTATCTGAACCAAATGGGTAACAGAGGCAGCCTGCGTCACTTGAAAATAAATATGGTTTTGGATTACCTCACGTCTGCTCACTTCATCTTCTGTAAATAGCCAACTAAACCAGACAGCTAAAGGGGTAGAGAGAGAGAGAGAAGGAGAAAGGAATAGAGGAAGAACGCCCCATTTATTGCACAGTTTAAAAAAAAAATATATATATTTCTAAAGGTTATAATTCATTTCACAAAAGAAGCAAGCTAAACCTTCAATCTGGATACGATCATTGACCATAGCGCATCAACACATCAGTAGTGTTCAGTGATCAAATAAAGAGAGAGAGAGAGAGAAAAAAAGGAAAGAAATGGTCCTCGTCTGCGCATCCTGTGATGTATGATGTATGCCATCGCAATGAAGTAGCGGGTTTTGTAGCAATTCGCGTTGACCATGACAGGTGCAGGCAGTAATTAACCCCAATGACTGAATACGTGCCTCTTCAAAAGTAAGCAATTTATTTGTTAGAGCACACTACACCGCTTTATTTATTAACATGCTAGGGTGCTCCGCTATCGAAGCGACTCTGCTAGGCCCTGGGGGTCTGGAGACTGGGATGGCCATGAATGACATGAAGGACTCTCTGTATGATAACGAGAGCAGTGAAGAAAGAAGAAAAAAAAAAAGAAAAAACAGTCTAAGGTCGCGAACATGCCCAGGCCACCCCCACAGCACCCAGACGACACCGCCGCCAGCCCCCACCACCACACAGACATTTGTTTTTTGTGTATTTAAAGGACCCTCGCTTATCTGTTTTAAACATCGATGCCATACTGCAAAAACATGTCTCAGAGCTCTAACGCACAAGAGGCCCCCATCTGCGACGCGGATGACATGCTCTACTACAACCCCACGGGCTGGCTGCAGTCTCTGGGTTCAGAGATAGGTGAGAGTAAACTGGCATTCCTGCCCCCCACGGAGCCCAATGACCCTATTCCGGACAGCGTCTCCACCTTCAAATGCATCAGACTGATAAAAGCTGCAATAGCATGCATTTTGGACTATATTATCGAGCAGGATTTGCAAGAGGATTGTTACGGTTGTATTGTCAGCCATCATTGTAAGACTCAACACACTTGTCTTAGCGACCCTGACCAAAATTATTTCTATTTTAACCATGAAACGTTATATAAAAGACTGTTTCAACCCTACCTGTGCTATGTCCTGGAAGATCTGCTGCTATCGATTGGAGAGCATTGGTCCGCAGAGAAAGTTAGCGGTATAGCAGAGATTGTAGCTTTCAACCTGAGGCATGATCCGCACATTCGTCAGACTTTGGCTGCTATGAAGAAGAGTCTCCCGGAATCGTATCAAGACAAAGTTTTGGGAAAAACTTTGGAGGCTTGGATAAATAGAGGCATCCCCCGAATGCCTGAGAACTATGTGCCCGAGAACTGGGAAACGGAATATTAAACGAGGGGGGGCCCCCCTGCTATAGATTATACATTGTTGCTACAGGAACTTTTTTACATGACTGTTTTCAAAATATTTGTTTATGTAGGACTGTTAACATGTTGTTTGTATTTACATATGTGACAGCTTTATGTGCAATTAAAATGTGTAGATGTGAAAATGAATATGTTGTTAAGGCTGCCAAATGTTTGACGGTAACACTTATTGCCAAAAGTGTTCACGACTTTGTGAAAGTTTATAAAACCTCTAAATGTAAAGAGTCAGGGGCTGTGTTTTTAAATGTGTATAAAGTTTTTAAAACAAACGCCGACACTGTCATTATTCTTCATCACACAAACTGTTTAAATTAAGGGATACCACATTTGCTGAAGGTATACCCGAAAGGTTGGCGTAATCTCAGAGCAATCTATTTGGTACAATTTTATTTATTTATTTTTTAGGGTGATACCGGCCGTACAAGCAGTCTGAATACTAATTATCTGATATTGTTTAAGAACCCCCGTGACAATAACCAAATTAATGTGTTGGCCAGACAAATGTACCCCCGGTAATGCAAGCTATTTTATGGAGTCTTTCAAACACGCTACAGACGAATACGCTTGTTGGTTAAATGCCACCATTCAATGTCCCTCTGTTACAGGGCAATTGAGAACTCTACGCGCTGCGGCTGCATGGCGGGGCAAACACATCAAAGACACCATTCAAACGGCCACGGCTTATGTGTGACGCGACTCCTGTTGTCATGACTCAATTTTGACCTGTGTCATATCACCACCTGACACGCGTAGCAGCCCGGCGGCGGCCTCGAGGTCGTTACGCTTCCCTTGAGTCTGTGGGGCTCGGACATGGTGTGCGAGGCGAACCCAACCGGGCTTGTCAGCATGTGCACCTTTAGCGCACAGGGTCAACTTTGTTGCAAAGAAGATCATCATCACCACCTCCAACAATGCATTTATGGGAATGTTATAAGTGTGATAATTGATGCAACTGCCATGAGAGGTGTTACAATTCTCGACACAATTTCTTCTTTCTTCACTGCTCTCGTTATCATACAGAGAGTCCTTCATGTCATTCATGGCCATCCCAGTCTCCAGACCCCCAGGGCCTAGCAGAGTCGCTTCGATAGTGGAGCACCCTAGCATGTTAATAAATAAAGCGGTGTAGTGTGCTCTAACAAATAAATTGCTTACTTTTGAAGAGGCACGTATTCAGTCATTGGGGTTAATTACTGCCTGCACCTGTCATGGTCAACGCGAATTGCTACAAAACCCGCTACTTCATTGCGATGGCATACATCATACATCACAGGATGCGCAGACGAGGACCATTTCTTTCCTTTTTTTCTCTCTCTCTCTCTCTTTATTTGATCACTGAACACTACTGATGTGTTGATGCGCTATGGTCAATGATCGTATCCAGATTGAAGGTTTAGCTTGCTTCTTTTGTGAAATGAATTATAACCTTTAGAAATATATATATATTTTTTTTAAACTGTGCAATAAATGGGGCGTTCTTCCTCTATTCCTTTCTCCTTCTCTCTCTCTCTCTACCCCTTTAGCTGTCTGGTTTAGTTGGCTATTTACAGAAGATGAAGTGAGCAGACGTGAGGTAATCCAAAACCATATTTATTTTCAAGTGAATCAGGCTGCCTCTGTTACCCATTTGGTTCAGATAAACTATTCAGCCCCACTCTGTTTTGTGTTGCTGACTTCTACGATCCAACACAATGCGCAGTACAATTTCTAGGTCTACGCAAACAGAAATGTAGAATTATATTGCATATAATTATATACGGTAGGATATGCTTGGGATGTTGCACAATATATAAAACATTATAAACAGATGTACAATCACTATTTGCATTTTTCTTGGGGGTACGTCTTTGGCACTAGAATTTATAGAATTCTACCTATAGCTCTTTGAACATTCCCTTTTGAATCTGTACAAATATAACATTTTGGCAAATTGATATGGTGATAACTAGCAATAAGATTGATAGATCTTTACTGATGTGATTCAAAACCTTTTTTGAAAACATTTTGTTTCGTGTCAATGTGTTTGAAGTGTTCTACATCGATCATAGTGAAAATAGTTTTTTATTATAAGCAGGGAGTCATAATCACTGTACATGTATAGGATAGACCCAGCTATGACGATAATTTCATGTTTGGTCTTATGACACATTCTTTCACAAGGTGGATATATAGACTATTACCACGATTTGAAGCAAATGTTCTTCAGCATCTCTGCCCAGATGGTCAGTATTTACATTCTGTGTATTTACAGCTGTCCCTGTCACAGACCAGTTTTTCTGGTCACCACAATATAATTTTGACTCATTTATGGCCGACAATTGTTTGTTATAGTAAAAGCAGAGTACGTTTGCAATATCATCTGCAAAAAGATGTTATATTTAAAATTATGTACTTGTAATTTCAGTCGCTATGACATCATTTTGACATAAGTTACACATTTTTGTCTTTTTTGGAACTGGAATCTGCACCAGGACTCGGATTAAGGTTAAAATTTACTATCTGTTGCTTTACTCAGAAATAGGGAAGAATCCTTTAGAAAACGTATTAATCCCAAATGTCGTTTTAAAGTATACCTCAGAGATGGCCTCCTGGGGCTTTATTCCTGGTCTGGAACATCATTATTCCAACGACTGTATAACTCCCTCCCAACTACACTTTTTATGTACATAAACTAACACAATCGTTTTAATAAACTGCATGTGTAGACCGTTATTCAATAAAAACATGTTAATAAATAAAGCGGTATAGTGTGCTCTAACAAATAAATACATGTAAATTAAAACATGCATTTAATCAGAATGCTTTCACAATTATGTGACCAAAAACTCGTAAAGGCCTTTGAAGATTTAGTATGGGATTTTCAAGGGTTTAGTTTGGATTGTCACAGCCATGTGCATTGAAGACGTGCATTAATTTCCCTTTGCTTATTTGACCCCGTGGTACTCCACACCAAACGGAGCTAATTACTTATCCCTATTTAAAGTCAAACAAACCAGAGACCCAGTCAAGGTACAACAAAATGCTCTGGTTAAGTATAAGTACATCTATTTCCACTTCTTATCGATACAATGCCAATTAGGTAGGATTATCAATCAACAGTGGCGCTATTGTTGGAGCATTTGAATAAACTTCATGAGAGACGTGACAACGAGATGAAGAAACACGGCAAGTTACCCTCCCCAATGTAGGAAAATATGGATTGCCTTGCTTTGGAACAGTGCTTGTTTTGTTTCTGCTAAATAAAATCATGAAAGTTTAGTTGTAACGTGCCGTCGTTTTTATCAATAATTTGGTACGCTGACAGATTTTTAGAATTATGTTTTTAAAAAGACGTACAGAGTATATGCATTGTATATGTGAGTAGGCCTATATAACGTTGGAAATGTTTTTGTCACTATTGCATCAGTGTGGATTTTGAACATTCTTCGTTTGAAAATGAGCATACAAACCACTATTGCTAAACATGATACATTTTATATATCTAATATTATACCAATATATTTAGTGATAGTAGACCTATTTCAGCACGAAATTAACGCATTCAAATCCTCGTCAGTGTTCTCATTAATCACCTTTGAGGTTTGCAACATGTTTTAGAATTACACTTACACTGACCAAGCCAGGACAAAAGCATTTTGCACCTGCAGGGGGTCACATTGGCAAACAGGCTGTGCACTACGGGGTTTAGATCTTCCTTTACCCTTTGCTCATCTCCGGGGGCTGCAAGTTAGCGACCGGTGACTATTGTCAGATGGGGTAAGTCAATTTTGTTTACATAGTTGTGTGTGTGTGTGTGTGCATTCATGGAACAGCGAAGTTTGAGTTGTTTCATTTGAACATGTTTAGGTCTGTGCTAGACAAATGAAGGATTTGGGGTGTTCACATGTGGGTCCGTATATTTGACGAATGCACTAGTATGTCTATAGCCCAAGGCAAATCATTTCCCTAATCGTTTCTTGTGGTACACACTTCTCTTCACACACTTTATACATTTTAATGGATCTTTTTTGATTTCTACGTTTTTTAGCGTGGTGGACACCCTTACTTTCGCATAAAATTGAATGTGTTCTATAATTACAAACGTTCACAACATTGTGTGGGGTGTGTGTGTGTGTGTGTGTGTGTGTGTGTGTGTGTGTGTGTGTGTGTATGTGTATGTGTGTGTGCCTCTGCGTCACTCGTGTAGAGCTCATAACGTATGTGTTCTTGATTTTATATTTTATATCTTGTATTCTAAAATGGATCACATGGTTTCGTTAGTGTAACAGATGCTGAAATGTTTCGTAATGCCATGTTATGCAGATATGATTCAGTTGTAGCCTAGGAGTATGATATATTTACAAATGACGGAATTTCTACACTCTGTTTAATGGAATGTGCGTAAATTGAAATAATTTATGGTTGATGCTGTGAAATTGTCCGTGTAAATAAATAGCTCAGCGGGACTGGTGCGCCCATGGTTACTCTAATTGCCATTTGAGTACAACCGACACCAAACCGATATGAAGATATGACTGTTTGCTGTGACTCTTCCTTTGATAAAGGGAGACACATATTGGTTCTTTGGATGGTTCTTTATTTGTTTATTTAATTATTTCCACACATTTAACAACATTTACAATATTCGGTAAAGACTATTCAATCAAATTATAAGCTAAACGACACGTTATGAATTAGGTCATCAACAAAGTGCATGGCACCCGACAAAAAAGTCAGTGTACCTCAGCTGACCCTTTGGCCTCACCAATGCTGAAATATCAATAAGGAAGTAGGATAAACAAACTGATTTCAAATGAATAAATCTGCTCTGCCCGGCCTTTCAGGATTGTTTACTTAGAAGCGAATCTAGCAAATAAATGATGCCTTTTGTGAAAAGCGTGATTGAATTTGGGTTTGTTTGCCTTTTTTTTTTTGGTGGCTTTTTTTTTTTTCTGACAACAAAACATCTTGAGATATTTGTGTGTGAAAACCCAGAATTTTTTTTTTTACTGTAATGCCTTTCTCTCTAGAGTCAGAAAGAATAGACATTATCTATTCACAGCCCCGGTGAAGATAGTTTTACTTTGACCTAGTGTGTTGTGTCAAATATGGCTACATTTCCAACATAAACGTCTTAGTAGCCTATTTTCGATATGTGATTACGTTCAATTATATTTTATAGTAGGCAAATGTATTGCGATGTTAAGACCTGGTTCAGTTTAATGGGAAATACCACAAAGCAGTCTTTAATTACCTGGCTGTAAACTGCTCGTTTATTGTCTGTTTAGACAGTCGTCGTTGTTAGAACACCTGTTGCTTTGTTGACGCGTGCGTTTCTCTGCGTCTGAGGCAAACTGCAACACAGAGACACATCGCGCTGGACCCTCTCTGTACGCCCACCCCCAAGCACACACGCAGTCTTTAATTACATGGTCACAACCACAAACCACAGCGGCTCAGAAAAAAGCTCATTCTGAAACATATAGAACTTTTTAAAATATGGTGTTAGGGGGGCTCACAGGTTACATGGTGATAGCGATACAAATTTGCGCAATAGTCAAATCTTTACGTACATGTTAAACAGAAAACATAGTAAATTAACAAAACATATTATTAGAGACCAAGCCCATTAGTAAATTAACAAAAACAGATGCACTAAAGAATTATCGAAAGCGATACAAATTTGCGCAATAGTCAAATCTTTACGTACATGTTAAACAGAAAACATAGTAAATTAACATTTTGTTTCTGTTGTCTTCAGAACTCCTCACCAGTCTATGGATAGTTCTGGCTCTCTGGAGTGACACATTTCTTGTCATACATTGCCATGGATCTTGCATTTGTCTCTGCATTTCTAGACACTCCTTCTCAGAAGGGACAATTTTTCCACATGTTTAAGTGCCAAACTCATAGTAATGGTTATATTTGTTTGTTTTTTTACATCTTTGTAATTAGACAGAATCACGTAGAACAATTTCAAATTTGTTCAATCATTTTGATTGTGATTTATGTACATCGATTTAGTCATTTTGTTCATTTGATTGTGTGATCCAGACTGGGTGAACATTTAAACAAACTGGAGCTTGTGAAAATAACTGCTGGCTGTTTATTAATGAGTGCAGCCTTTGTTATATTCTGAGTTATTGTTCTGTCATTTTTGTACTTTGTTTATTTATCATCAGTCATGTTTCATTATTCTTTTTTCAGCTTTGCATTTTTCACTGTTCTGTCACGTTCTGCTCCCCCGTCTGTTATTGTTCCTGTTCCGTTTATTTCTAGATCCACTCCTTGTCTTGTCATGCACTTCGGGTGTTTAGAATTTCCGGGTTTCCTCCGCCTTCGCTTATTATCTCGTTTTCTTCCTTCTTACTTTCTAGATTGCACTTTGTATATATTAGTTAGATGTATATAGTACTAACCAACTAATCTACTAACATTAGGGATTTAGATTAAGTTACTAACACTACTAATCACTAATTATCTCACGCTTCTGACTTTCGCTCATTCTCTCTCATTATCGTATCCCTGATTAGCTTTTCACTTTCCCTTTCATACGCACGCACTTTCTCTTTGCGTTCCTCCCCTTCTAGCTATGCACGTGTCTGCCTGATCTACCAGGTCGTTTATTGTAGATTTGTTTGTATGTTTCCCAGTCCGTGTCTTTCGTCTCCCTCGTAATTAGATTACGATTCCCATTGTTTTCACCTGTGTTCCTACCTCTCTCTCCTCCCAGTCACACCTGATTCCCATTGTGTTTCCTGTCTCTGCCTGTATATATGTTCAGTGTTTTCATTCACCCGTTGTCAGTACGTTGATTCATTTTTCCCTGAGCCTATCTTTCCGAAGCCAGTGTAATTTGTATTTCCCGAGACTACCCTTCTTATTACGACTCCGAGCCTGCCTAGTGATTTTGTTTGTTTGCCTTTCTGCCTTCCTGATTATCGACCTTTTGACTGCCTGTTTTCGACTTCTCTCTGCCTCGCGTTTTTGTACCTCCGATTCTCTGATCACCTGGTTTGACCCCTGCTTCCCATTAAACAACTCTTTGCCTTATCCTGATCTGCGTCTGGGTCCTTATCCGGTTCCTAACAGAACGTACTGACCAAGATGGACCCAGCAGATCCAGACCAGATTCGCTTTGCTCTCGAGCAGCAAGGTGCCATGCTCGGACGGCATCAACACCATCTGGAGACGGTCACCGAACATCTGCAGACCCTCACCTCCAGTTTGGCGGAACTAACCCTGACGCTGCGAGCTCCTGACCCCGCACCTCAACCCGGATTTCCCTCTGCGCCGGTGCGCGAACCCCGTCTGCCCCCTCCGGAGAGAGTACGCAGGTGAACCGGGCGGTTGTCGTGCGTTCCTCACTCAATGCCAGCTGATTTTCCAACTTCAGCCATCTACGTTCCCCAGCGAAGTTTCCAGGGTCGCTACGTCATCATTCAACTGACCGGTCGTGCCAAGACCTGGGCTACTACTGCGTGGGAGGGGTCGTTTCCCTACTGCCAGAGTTTTAGCTTGTTTTCCGAGGAGATGAAGAGGGTTTTCGATCGGTCTAAACATGGTCACGAAGCTGCCCGCGAGATGCTCTACTTACGCCAGGAGGGAGGGTCGGTCTCGGACTACGCCATCAACTTCCAGACCTTGGCTAACTCCTGTGGCTGGGGAAGGAAGGCGCTGTATGACGCATTTATCTTCGGACTATCTGAACATCTCAAAGACGAGATCCTGACCCGTGACCTACCTGAGTCTTTCGACGACCTCGTCAGCCTGGCCATCCGAGTAGACTCCAGGCTTCAGGAGCGTCGCCGTTTGCGTGAGGCCGGGGTTGTTCCTGGGTCTGAGACGGCCGGGTTCAGGACGCCTGCCAGAGTCAACATCCATCCCAGAGTGGCGTCTTCACCTAACCCTGACCTGAACCCATGCAGCTGGATCGTGCCTCGACTTTCCCGTCAGGAGCGTAACCGCAGGATGGCGACTAGGTCCTGTCTGTACTGCGGGGAGTCAGGGCACTTCATTCCCCAACTGTCCTTTTAAAAGTGAACGCCCACTAGTTAAGCGAGGAGCACTACCAGGTGTCATTCGATTGAACGCTCCTCCAAACAACGGACCTGCCTGCCGGTTACCATTGAGTGGGAGGGTGA